>CM046659.1:18738250-18885750 GCA_025594165.1 Tamias sibiricus
TGGTAGCCTAAATACAACTGCAAATTTGCAAAATAAATGTCGCTGTAAGGAAGGAAGCATTTTAGCTATACAAACATTTCATTTAAAAAATGTCATTACGACCACAGAGAGAAAAGGTTGGGGAGACGCCAGCAGTCATAATTAGTATTTGTTTATTGACTAGGTCAGATACAAGTGGACTCCGTATGCAAAGGGTTGTGAACAGATGGCTATTTTCAATCAAGACAAATGGAGGCTCCTTCTCTTTCCTGTTTGTAAACAACTCAGTCCTAACACTATTTGGAGGCACAGAGGGAGGCAGGGGTCCATGGTGGGGGACAGAGGAGAGGAAGCTGTGGTGGCACAAAGCAGGGTGTCAGAGCCCAAATGGCATGAGGAGGACACTCCAGGAGAGATGATCTGGCCCCTGGTGGACCATCTGATGAGGGTGGGGAGTGTGTCCACATGTATGGGCGATGGTCTACTGGGATAAAAAATTCGAAATTAAAATTTCCCAGATGTAAATTGTGAGTAAGATATATTCACTTTAAATGTTTAATGTCACACTAGAAAAAAAATAGGGATAAAAGGAACATACCTCAACACTGTAAAAGCTATATAAAACAAACCCAAGGCCAACATCATTTTAAATGGAAAAAAACTGAAAACATTCCCTCTAAGAACAGGAACAAGACAGGGATCACCACTTCTATTCAACATAGTTCTTGAAATTCTAGCCAGAGAAATTAGGCAAAAGAAAGAAATGAAAGGGATATAAATAGGTAAAAAGAGCTAAGACTATCTCTGTTTGCTGATGACATGATTCTATATTTAGAAGACACAAGAAAACTTCACCAGAAGACTTCTGGAACTCATAAATGATTCAGCAAAGTAGCAGAATACAGAATTAACACCCATAAATCAATTGCATTCCTAGACTCCAATGATGAATCAGCTGAAAGATAGATTAAGAAAACCATCCCATTCATAATAGCCTAAAAAAAAATACATGGAATCACTTTAACAACAACAACAAAAGGTGAAGGATAATACAATGAAAACTATAGAACACTAAAGAAAGAAATTGAGGAAGACCTTAGAAGATGGAAAGACCTCACATGCTCTTGGATAGGCAGAATTAACATGTCAAAATGGCCACACTAGCCTGGCGCGGTGGCACAGGCCTGTAATCCCAGCACTTGGGAGGCTGAAGCAGGAGGATCATGAGTTCAAAGCTAGCCATCAGCAATGGCGAGGCACTTAGCAACTCAGTGAGACCCTGTCTCTAATAAAATACAAAAAAAGGCTGGGAATGTGGCCCAGTGGTCGAGTGCCCTCTGAGTTCAATCCCCAGTACCAAAAAAAAAAAAAAAAAAAAAAACAAAAAGAAAAAAAAAAAAGAAAAAGTAAAAACAAAAACAAAAACAAAAAAAACTGGCCATACTACCCAAAGCTCTATACAGATTCAATACAATTCCCATCAAAATTCCAATGATGTTCTTCATAGAAATAGAAAAAGCAGTCATGAAATTCATTTAGAAAAATAAGAGGCCCAGAATAGCCAAAGCAAACCTTAGTGAGAAAAATGAAGCAGGAGGCATCACAATACCAGACCTTAAACTATACTACAGAGCCACAGTAACAAAAACAGCATGTATTGGCACCAAAACAGACATGAAGACCAATGGAACAGAATAGAAGACACAGAGACAAACCCACACATATACATTTACCTTATACTAGATAAAGGCACCAAAAATAGACATTGGAGAAAACATAGCCTGTTCAACAAATGGTGCTGGGAAAACTGGAAACCCATATATAGTAGAATGAAATTTAACCCCTATCTCTCACATTGCACAAAACTCAACTCAAAGTGGATCAAAGACTTAGGAATTAGGCAAGAAACCCTATATACGCTAGAAGAAAATGTAGGCCCAACACTTCAACATATTGGCTCAAGAACCAACTTTCTCAATAAGACTCTTAAAGCACTAGAAGCAAAATAAAAAATCAATAAATGGGATGGGATGGGGCTGGGGTTGTGGCTCAGTGGTACAGCGCTTGCCTAGCATATGTGCGGCTCGGGTTCAATCCTCAGTACCATGTAAAAATAAGCACATTATGTACAACTAAAGCAAATAAATAAATATTAAAAAAAATAAATGGGATGGTATCAAACTAAAAAGCTTCTTTAATCAAGTGCATAAAGAGAGTCTATAGAATAAGAGAAAATTTTTGACATCTGCACCTCAGTCAGATGGGGGGTGGTTAATTTCCAGGATATACAAAGAACTCAAAAAACTTAACACCAAAATAATAATAATAACAACAACAACAACAACCACCACCACCCAATCAAAGGAACTGAACAGGCACTTCACAGAAGAAGAAATACAAATGGTTAACAAACATACGGAAAAATGTTCAATATCTCTAGCAATTAGAGAAATGCAAATTAAAACCACATTGAGATTTCATGTCACTTCAGTCAGAATGGCAATTATCAAGAATACAAGTGACAATAAATGTTGGTGAGGATGTGGGGAAAAGGTACACTCAAACATTGCTGGTGAGACTGCAAATTGGGGCAACCACTTTGGAAACCAGTATGGAGATTCCTCAAAAACCTAGGAACGGAACCCACACTTGATCCAGTCATCCCACTCCTCGGCATACATCCAAAGGATTTAAAATCAGCATACTACAGTGACACGTCCACATCAATGTTTACAGTAGCTCAATTCACAATAACTAAGCTATGAAGCCGCCTAGGTGCCCTTCAACAGATGAATGGATAAAGAAAATATGGTATATATACACAATGGAGATTACTCAGCCATTAAGAAGAATGAAATTGGGGCTGGGGTTATAGCTCAGCGGTAGCGCGCTTGCCTCCAACACGTGAGGCACTGGGTTCGATCCTCAGCACCACATAAAAATAAATAAAATAAATAAAGATATTGTGTTTATCTTTTTTTTTTTTTTTTACCTTTTTTTGATGTTGATGAACCTTTATTTTATGTGTTTATTTATATGCAGTGCTGAGAATCGAACCCAGTGCCTCACACATGCTAGGCAAGTGCTCTACCACTAGGCCACCACAACCCCAGCCCCTATTGTGTTCATCTTAAAAAAAACTTAAAAAAAAAAAAAAAAAAAAAAAAAAAGAAGAAGAAGAAGAATGAAGTGATGGCATATGCCAGGAACTGGATGGATCTGGAGACTATCATGCTAAATTAAATAAGCCAATCCCCCAAAACGAATCCCCCAAAACGAAAGGTCAAATGTTTTCATGGATATGTGGAAGCTAACCCACAATAAAGCGGGGCAGGGAAGAATAGACAGACGTTCAGTAGATTAGACAAAGGTGAATGGGGGGAAGGGAGAGGGATGGGGAAAAGATAGACAGTGGAATGAATCTGACATGGTTTTCCTATGTACACATACGAAAACGCCACAGTGAATCCCACCATCATGTATATCCACAAGAATGGGTTCCTAATTAGAATAAGATGCATTCTATGCTTGTAGGATTATATCAAAACAGATTCTCCTGTCATGTATAACTAAAAGGAACCGATTAAAAAAAATGTTTAGTTTCAAATCCTAAGTGTGGAAATTGACATCTGACTCCGTGTGCATCTTGACTGGAAGAACAAATGTGCTCTGATCCCAGTGTTTCTGTTCCAGATCCACGAGACGGAGCCCATCTTGGGGAAGGGACGTTGTGTGTGTGCTCCACAGGGCCAAACTCTCCCTTTATGCCTCTGAAAGTCTGGCAATTTCTCTGTCTGCCCAGCATGCCTGTGAGTGTCCATTCTTAGTGAGTTCTAGAATATTTGAGAGCCTCATTCTTCAAAGTGAATCTGCGTTCAGTTCCACAGCCAAGTAAAGCAACCCAACCAGGTGGCAAAACTCCAGGCTATGACTGCTGTGGGCAGGAAAGGCCAGCCGGTCTGTTTCATCGTTGGCTTAGCCCATGAAACGAGAGTACACATGTTTGCTTATTTAATAGAGTTTCTGTCAGGCCAAATTCCTGTAGCCATGAAATATGACCCAGGAATCCACATGGTATTTGAGGATAGATGCTGCCAGCAATAAATGGCTGAGTCACGTGGCTCCCTGGCTAAGTCCTAGGATAAACCCCGGACATCTAGCCAGTCTCACTCTGCCCAGTGACCTACAAGCCTACTTCAAGGTCACCATGAGCACCACATCCTGATTGTGGAGGTTGGAAGTTCCAAGCATCCCCAGTCTGTAGGAAAAGGCTGGACCTGGAGACGTCACCTGCATTCATGGAGGACCTAACAGCAAGGTGCGCGCTCTCATTGTTTGGGCTTCTATTTTTTTGCAGGTGAAATGGCACACCCGCCAGGCGAGATGTTTCCTTACAACCTTCCAGTTCTATGCTTTTCTTAATCTGTTACTACTTGAGCAACTACTTATGAGTTTATGATATTACCGATGATTAATTTTGTTGTTTTTCATTACTTGAGAGTAAAGCTAATTTAGTGCAGCTCGGTGGTGCATACCTGTAATCCCAGCAGCTCAGGAGCCTGAGGCAGGAGGATCACAAGTTCAAAGCCAGCCTCAGCAACAGTGAGGCGCTAAGCAACTCAGTGAGACCCTGTCTTTAAATAAAATACAAAATGGGACTGGGGATTCGGCTCAGTGGTTGAGGGCCCCTGAGTTCAATCCCCAATACCAAACAAACAAAAAGAAAAACTAATTTCAGTGGGTCAGTGCTTACAACTGTTGGTCTCAGAACCACACATTAATCCAGAATTGCATTTTCCCTGCCCTGGAAATGATGCCACCGGATAGCATAAAGGTATAGAAACACATATAAAATAGAACACTGTTACAGAAACAGATACCATGGGACAGACATAATAATTATAAGCCCTTGACCTTCATCCTCTCATGCTTAACCTAATGTAAGACAGTGGGAATGGAAAGGGTGTGTGTATATATGGATTGCATTTCAGAAGACATAATAAATCCAAAAAAAAGTAAGTAAGCCCTGACCAGGTCCATTTATACAGCCGTCACCAGCCCTGCAGAGGTGTTACGCGAGCACCACGGGATGGCTCCAGCTATACTTTCAAAAGGTCTTTCCATCCAGGAAAGCTGCATCCACAAGGAGTGGAGGCTGGGCCTCACTCTGCACTGCCCGAGGTTCCACAAACCGAAAACCGCACCGTCAGGCAGGAGTGGGCCACCTCTACCTCGCTCGGTTTACTGTCGTAGATCTCCTGAGATTTCATTTTATGGGTATCTTTGAGCACCCCGTGTTCAGGACCCAGTCCCTGCCCCATAAACTCTTCACCGCCCACGGCACTCAAGGCGAGAGTTCCACATCCAGGCACAATAGGGACCGCATGCTTCCAACTGTGGGCACAGGAAGACTGGCAGTGTTAGTCTGAAGGTCACCGCTGGCTGAGATGATGGCTATGCTGGGGCAAAAGCAAAATTCCTCAAGTTCCCTGGGAGGACTCAGAGAGAAGGTCTGAGGAGCCCAAGGAAGAAAACTGCATGCTCAGGCTCCTTGGGCCATCCCAGAGAGATAGTGAGAAGCCTCCAGAGCCTTCTACGGGGCCTTCTTCCCTGTGTGCAGCTGGCAGGAGGAGGAGCACAGGGGCTGGGCTCTCCCTGGTGCGTTGCCATGGGAACGGCTGGCAGCCCGTGCTGGGAGGTGTGCTCCAGCTATTTCTATGGTTCCTATCACCATGGCACCTACTTGCTCTGAAAAACACAGCTAAAAACAGAACGCGAAGACAAGGGGGACGATCCACTTCCTGCAGTCACCTTCTGCAGAGGTTCTCGTACCTGTGATCGTTCACGGCGGGCCTTTTCTGTTCTGAGGTCCCGTGTTTTTGTTGTCTGTGGCCGTAAAAACTAAGAGGTTTACTGTTCACATCAGCACCGCTGTGAGGGTGAGGTGGCTCAGGTTCCAGAAAATTCCCTCTCAACTCGCTGCAGGTAGACGTGCCTCAAAGGAACTCACACGGGAAGTGGCTCGCTCGGGGGCCCTACGTCCGGCGTTTTTGGGACAGGGAAGAAGTAGGGGGTGAAGGAGAGGGACTGCGACGTCCACGTGCACAGGTGACTCAAGAAAGGACCTGTGGGGCTGGGGTTGTAGCTCAGTGGTAGAGCGCTTGCCTCGCACGCGTGAAGCCCTGGGCTCGATCCTCAGCGCCACATAAAAATCAATCAATCAATCAATAAAAGAAAGGACCTGTGCTTATTTCAACAAGGAGGATCGTGAGCTGTCCTGGGGACACACAGGAAACTCACTCAGAGAGAGAGCCGCAAGGCCAAACCACTTCCCTAAAAGTTTTCCTTAAATTATCAATTATGCTTCCTAATGAAGCGCGGAGCTCCGTCTCTACAGTCAGACGGAACTTGACTTCCAATCCTGACTTGGCTCACCATGTGAGATCTGTGGGCCCCTTGGGGATGCACACCTCCCGGGGCACGCTGCTCCCTGTGACCTCGGCCTTCCTGGTCCTCCCTTGGTTTTCTCATCTATAAAACAGGGGGAATAATGGCAGCTGTCCCTGTGGTGGCTCCGTGGTGGCGTCAGGAGGGAAGATACACAAGCCCCTGGTCCATCGCAAATGCTCAGTAACTGCTGGAGACGGGGTGTGAGGAGGAGGACGGCAGGGACAGCGGGACCGCCAGGGTGCTCGGGGACTGCCCGTCACGTTCCCCCCGGCCTGACTTCCGGTCCTCAGTCTTGGGGTGGCAGCTACACGGGGCCTCGTTCACAGGAAGTCCCCTGCCTTCAGACTCTCACGCTCCTCGGTGTCCCTGGGCATAGGCTTTGAAGTGGGTGACTCCGTGGGAAGGGTCATCAGCCTGAGCACATGCGTGACACAGAGGACAAAGGAATCCTCATATCCTGGGGGAAATCCCAACATGGTGACCTGCCTGTGGGCTTTGGAGTCAACAGCTCTGAGGGCTCTGTGCTCCCTCTACCCACTTGTCAACTGTGGCTGTGGACAAGTCACTTGGCTTCTTTTACTTTCTCCACAAAGTGGGGTGAATGGCCCTGTCTCGGGCTGGTCGGAGCCGTAAGAGGGAAGGCCGGGAGAGAGCCTCCAGTGAAGTCGGCACACAGGGGCTCTCAGCGACGGCAGACCCCTTCTCCTCTAGTCCCCACCACCGCAGTGGAAGGCAGAGCAAACGCTCCCTGTAATGAATGATAGATGAGCCTCGATAATAGGAGGAAGCTGGCCCATCTCCTGAACGTGCAAGTAATGCTGGAAAACACCACACGAAAACTCCCAGGGTCACACCAAGCCAGGCCCAGGGCCAGGACGCGTCTCCCGGTGCCCCCAGGCCCCCCTCACGGGCTCCATTTCTCACAACGCACTCTCAAGAACAAAGGGCGTTCCATGCTACCCAGTCGGTGGGCTGCTCATCTACAGCGCACCCCTTCCGCCTGTTTACAAAGCACCTTCCCAGCCGAGACCGTCATGGCTGCCTCCCTGCCTAACCCTGCTCCCAGGAAAACTCCCATTTCCACATGGGGATCCCTGTGCTCCCAAGGGACCGGACTCCACTCAAAGAACAGCCCTGCAGAGACGTTATAACTGACGCTAAGCTGGTTAGCTACTTCCGTCACCCTGACGGACGTGACCTAAGGTGTTCCAATCCCAATGACTCTCAGGACTCGTCCCCGTCGTGGGGGCTGAGAGATGAGCCTGGGGCTGGTCCAGCTATTTTACCTTGATGAGCAAAGCCATGGACTGGCGCGCAGAGGAGCACCAGCTGAGAGAACTCAAGCACGAGCTGTGGTGGCATTCTGAATGCCTAGGCAGGACCACAGCCCAGATTGCCCTACCTCGTATTTTCTAGGATCCTTGAATCAGCAGATCCCATTGATGTTTAAACAGATTCAAGTTGGCTTTTCTGCAAGGTCAGGTTGACCGCAGCTGGAATAGGGCCTCCTCTCTGCAGGTCGAGGGTCCTCACCACATGCAAGCTCAGTCCCAAGGTCGAACCTTTGAACGAGGTCCACCCTTGCTTTGAGCAGGATCCTTGCCGAACTTAAATCCGACATGTTTTCCTTCCTTTTCTTTCTCTCCTTCTCCCCGTGCAGGGCAGCAGGGGAAGCAGGAGCAACATTTTCCCATAAGAGGCAGAGCTTGCGTGTCCTTTGGTTCCCTGAGCAGGAGAATGAAGAAATCCAGACCTGGAAGCTGGTGCCAGTGGGCTTGAGGACTGAACTATCTCAAGGACACCATCTGGACTCGAATGATGGCTCCTGATACGTACCTCCAGAACCTCGGCCCTGAGTCTCTCTTTAAAAAGCCCTTTGCTCCCCCTCGCAGTCAGGAGAGAAGAAGCCTTGCGACCTGACTACTGCTCTTCTCATTTGCTAGCAAACCAATAAAACTTCTTTCTCTTTATTCTCAAAAAACCTTGTCCTCCGTATTTAGATGGGTGCTAGGGACAAGGACCAGGCTTCCAGTATCACGTTCTTGAAGAAACTTTTGTTCCTTCACTTAATTCTTTCTTCCTGTACTTGGGAACCCCTATGTGCCATTTATCGAGTGCACCTCGTCCTAACAATAAAACCCACTGAGGTTGTAAGAGTCTCCATTTGTCCACTGAGGACACGGAGATCCCAAAAGATGGGAAATCATTTCTTCTAGGTCAGAACTCAAACTGGACCCTTTTGACATATAAGGTATAAATAAGCTTTGTTTTCTTTCTTTCTTTTTTTTTTTTTTTTTTTCTTTTTTTGGTACTGGGGATTGAACTCAGGGGCACTCGACCACTGGGCCACATCCCCAGCCCTTTTTTATATTTTATTAGAGACAGGGTCTCACTGAGTTGCTAAGTGCCTCGCCATTGCTGAGGCTGGCTTTGAACTCGTGATCCTCCTGCCTCAGCTTCCCAAGTTCTGGGATTACAGGTGTGCGCCACTGTGCCCAGCTTTGATTTATTTTTAAGGATTAACTTATTTCATTTCTTCAGTTGGATTATAAATTTCTTCAGTATGAGGCTGGTTTTTCTTCCTATTTTGCCATCCATGCTAGTTACTTTTTTTTTTTTTGCAGTCCTGGGGATTGAACCTGGGGCCTCGTGCATGCTAGGCAAGTACTACACCACTGAGCCACATCCCCAGCCCCATGGTAGTTACTTGATAAGCATTTGTTCCTAAAATGGTAGATGGAACTTCCTGTAACCAGAAACACCCTGTCCCAGGGGCCTGATGCTGCTCCAAGTTCTTTTGAGTACTTTAAGAGGCAGTAGGTAGGGCTGGGGTTGTGGCTCAGCGGTAGAGCGCTTGCCTTGCACGTGCGTGGCCCGGGTTCGATCCTCAGCACCACATAAACATAAATGCACAACTAAACCAAATTAATAAGTATTTAAAAAAAAAAAAAAAGAACCATGGGGCTAAGTACTTGGCATACGTAATCTCTTTTTCAAAAATGGTTCATTGTGTTTACCTTGTTCTTGGACCCAAGGGCCAGTGGCTTTTTGCCAAAGCCTACAAGCGGAACCTGTTGGGCTTGGAAGAGGCGGATCTATACAGAGGAACAAATTCGGAGGGCAGCATGTGTCTGGCTGGGAAGGGCAAGGCCTCTGGGTTTAACTCCTGACTCTCGCTCTTATTACATGGTAGTTTGGGGAAAGTTTGTGGGTTTTTTTTTTTTTTTTTAATCTCAATTTTGTCAAATAAAGATACAGTCCCAACACCTCCAACTTATTGGGAAAGTAAATAAATCATGTTAATCAAACAACCCAGAACAAAACCTGGCCCCATCTTGCTCTTTGTCCACTCTATTTCTCCTTTGCTGAACACAGATCATGACTGGCCCTCCCAGGTATGTGTCCCCCCTGCTCTTGTTCCCTTCCCAGGAACCAAAATAAGACACAGAGGTTCAAGAAAACATTGGCCACCAGATGGGAAGAAGTTTCCATCCCATTCCTTGCCAAACATAGATCTGCTGCTAGGACGCCAGAGCAGGCCAAGAAATGATTGTAGCCCAGACCACTTTGTTTCATTGCAAATTCACTGTGTTTAGATTATGACTAAACCTTTTCTCTTTTGTCTCTGCCTGAGCATCAAGCCTTACTTCTTTTACAAAGGGAAAGGGAATTTTCCCAGGGGTTCAGTATGCGTTTTCAATTGAGATATGAAATTGTTCCTCAGAACAGCCAATTTTGCCCTAGATTTGGGGTATTGTCATATCACCAATATGTGTTTGCTTAGGGATCTGTCAGAAAAGGAGAATGGCAGATTTGACTGAAGTGCACTTCTCTGAGACTGAGGTGGGGGCAGGGAGGGCTGAGGGACAGGAAGAGATAAGATATCTTTGCATTTTATCATCCTCTTCTAATCACCCCTACTAATCACCTCTGCAAGAAGGAGGGTAAGTTCAGCATTTGGTTCCATCCGAGAGTGAGGCTTCTCTTGTTGACTAGTTTCATCCTTCTGCGGGAAGCAGCTCAGTTTCTATTTATGAGAGGTGGTGTTCTCAAAGTGTGGCTCACCAGGACATCTGCATCAGAATCCTTTTTAAAGCACTCATTTCTGCCTCCATCCCATTCCTGCTGAATTAGCCTGCAAATTATTGGGGATCTTAGGTAGCAGTTATGAACGCAAGTTTAAACCACGTATGGTGGTGCATGCCTGTGATCCCAGCTACTCGAGAGGCTGAGGCAGGAGAATCACAAATTCAAGGCCAGCCTGGGCAACTAAGAGACACTCTGTCTCAAAATAAAATAAAATAAAATGGGTTGGGGATGTAGCTCAGAGGTAGAGCATTTGTCTAACGTGTGTCAGGCCCTGGATCCAATCCCCAGGACCACAACAAAACTAAAATCAAACCAAACCAAATACACCCTACAAATTTAGATAAGTATAGATTGAACTCCAGACTCCAGCTCTGCTACTTTTGTTTGTGGACCTTGGACAGGTTATTTAACCTCTCAGTTTTAACAACTGTGCAAAGAGAATGCTGATCAGTCAAGGAACAGGGAGCAAATGTGCTTGTTATAAGGAAGAAGTGAAATCAATGTTCAGCAATGTTTGGCACATAGTAAGTGTTCAATGTGCAGGGAAGGAGAAAACTTTCCCTCGGTGCTCTAAAGGTTCAGTAGAACTGACAACAGACAGATTGACAGGAGCAAAGATACACAATAAGAGATTCAAAGAGAGGCCAGATGATTGAATATTATAAACGTTCTGAACTACAAAAAGGAAAAAGGGCTTGGGTTTTCTCTGGCAAGTAGCAATGGGTTATGGGTAAGTGAAAGAAGGAAATGCATGGTGAACAAATGTTGTCCTGATAGGAAGATACAGTTTCTCTCAAGAGACAAGCAGCCCTCAGAATAGGCACTGGCCCATGACAAAGTCTGTGGCATCCACCTTCAGCCTTCTCCTGGGGTGCATTAATCTTCCCTTGTTAATGAGATTCCTGGGTTCCTTTTGGAGGGTCTTCCTTTAGGCAGATAAGGGAACTTCAGAGAAAGTCTCTCCCTGCATAATGGGAGGCAGGTTGTGGAGAAGAGGGACAAGAGACAGTGATAGGGAACAGACAGAAGTGGGCAGTGGGAACCTAAGGTTAAGGAGATAATTCTATAAACCAGGCCTACTACGCTCACTCCTGCCAGCTTTCTTTTAAAAATTCATTTACCTGAGTCCCTGCC
Organism: Tamias sibiricus; assembly: GCA_025594165.1. Taxonomy (NCBI): domain Eukaryota; kingdom Metazoa; phylum Chordata; class Mammalia; order Rodentia; family Sciuridae; genus Tamias; species Tamias sibiricus. The sequence goes on from CM046659.1 coordinate 18,749,903, forward strand.
TGGCCTAAGTCAATAGATCAGTTATATTCCTCAGCAAACAACATGTTATCTGCAGGAGAAATGCAGTCACTAAAGTCTCCTCCCTGCTGATAAGAAAAACACCAGCTACCTTGAGGAGCAGACTTTGTGACCTTTACACAGACCAGATTCCAGGACTCAGGGAGACAGGATAATTAGAAGCAGAACTCTCTACCCACAAAATCTCTAAGAACAAGTTCCAATTAGACCTGGTTAGCATGGACTAAAGTAACCCAGGGTTGCCTAGGATCTTTAGCATGTCATTATAATAGTGAAGTCTCCCCTCCATGGGGGGAAGACCATATGCAGCAGAGATTTGAAATTCTGATGAAATCCTGCTGTCAGTCAAAAGTCAAGAGGTGGACCTGGGTGGGACTCTGTGGAAGCTTCTCTGGGACCCCCAATAAAACAGGAGGGCAGGAGGGATATGCCACTGCTCTCCTCTCTGAGAGGATCTACTCTCTCCTTTGAGAGTGTCCTCATTTACTTTTTTCCTAGGCCTTCTAACTAACTCATGCCTGCTACCGTATGTGACATGTCCGAAATCTTTACAGCATGATTGCAAGAATGAGTACCCCAGGACCACCACAGTGGCCTCAGCTCCAGGGGCACGGAAGGTAGTCAGAGACAGCTTGGCTCTTCTTTAGTTCAAAGCACTCAGTATGCCAGGGTGACTACTTTGGGGGTATCACTTTCTGAGCCCCAATCCAATAAATACATGATCACTCTTCTTTTTTTTTTTTTTTAATAAATTTATTTATTTGCTTTAGTTGTACACAATGCAATGCATTTATGTTTACGTGGTACTGAGGATTGAACCCGGGCCGCGCACGTGCTCGGCGAGCGCTCTACCACTGAGCCACAACCCCAGCCCTCACTCTTCTTTTTATATAACACCTAAGCTCAAAAAAAATCTTAGGACCCTACAGGATATACTTGATACACCTGGCCATCACAGCCAGCACTAAGATCCTTCTGAGTACCATCCACTGGTACAGATTTTGACAAATTTACAGACCAGCAACCAGAACTGAGGCTTCATGAGCCATACAACTTCCACCAGCATTTTCTTCAAGAGTCGGCTAGCCAGGAGAGGGCAGCAGGAGAGAGCCACAATCTAACTGCAGCTATTCTCATCACAGTGCCCAGGTGTGGTGGGCAATTGCTTCAGTGTGTCCAGGTTGTCACTCATTTCAAAAGACACCAAACTCGATGGAGAGAGAGGTGGTGGCATGGGTTACTAATGGGTGGTGGCTGTTTGCCAGACTCTTGGTTTGTATGGATTATTCCCTGTGAGAAACTTGCTCATCTACCAAACTCAAAGAATGGGCTCAGAGACACGAGGGACAGGGGGAAAAAAAAAGTGAGGTTTTTTTTTTTTTTTTTTTTTTTTTGTATCGGGGATTGAACTCAGGGGCACTCAACCACTGGGCCACATCCCCAGCCCTTTCTTGTATTTTATTAGAGACAGGGTCTCCCTGAGTTTCTAAGTGCCTCACCATTGCTGAGGCTGACTTTGAACTCATGATCCTCCTGCCTCAGCCTCCCAAAGTGCTGGGATTACAGGCGTGCGCCACTGCACCCGGCAAAAGTGAGACTTTAATGATAGCCTTGCAAGATCGGGTGCTTGGTAGTCAGGGATCCCCAGAATGGTTACAATCAGCATTTTATTGCCTACTGCACAAGGTCCCTCCTCTGGTTCCTCCTTGGCTGAGCACTATGGGATGCACGGTCTTCCTGAATGTCACCTAGGTTTTGCTGTGTCCTATTGGGTTATTTAAAGAAATATACCATCGGTTGTCCCCACCTCCCTTTGCTCTCTTGTGGTGGGAAAGCCTTCATGGGGTGGATGCATTTTGACACACGCAGCTCTTACTTCTTTACCTAAGTTACTCTTTCTGAGCAGAGAGGTCTCCATCTCTGTCGCTCAGGGCTCATCAGGGGCATGGACTTTGGATCCGCCACATCCGCAGCTGCAGTGCTACAGTGTGAGTTAGCTGCTTGTAACTTTCCATTCTGCTCTATTTCCCCTCCAGCTGCCTTTCTTACATCCTGATTTTACATTTAAGGCTAAATACTGGATTCTGAAAATGGATGGCTGGATTTTCTATTTCTCACATGTACTGTAGCATACAAGCATCTCAAGGAGTCAGGGATAGAAAAACTCTCCCACTCTTACAAAGTATGCAATGTGCCTTTTCTTAACCTCCTATTCTTAAAAAAAATCAACAATAAAAAAAAACAGTATAGGATGATGCCAATAAACATTATATGTTCTTGGCCCTTAAATCACAATTTATTGACTGCTAAAAATCTTTCACTCTCAAACATTAATTCACAAACTTTACCTGCTAAGTCTTCCAATTCCTCCACTCTTAGAATATATAAAATGTGCCGTTTTTACCCTCCTATTCTGAATCAAATCAATCATAAACACCAGGTGTAGGATGATGTCAAGAGATACTAGAAGAGTCTCTTTTGCAAGAAAGAAACTTCTTAAAGAAATTATCATAGCCAGGCGCGGTGGAACATGCCTGTAATCCCAGCACTTGGGAGGCTGAGGCAAGAGGATCACGAGTTCAAAGCCAGCCTCAGCAATGGCGAGGCACTTAGCAACTCAGTGAGACCCTGTCTCTAATAAAATACAAAAAAAAGGGCTGGGGATGTGACCCAGTGGTCCAGTGCCCCTGGGTTCAATCCCCGGTACAAATAATAATAATAATAATAATAATAATAATAATAATAATAATAAAATAAAAAAAGAAATTATCATAAAGACAGCAGACCCCCCTCCCCAGGCCACTCAATAAAAGGCTGGGTCCTTCTTTTGTTTACAGGCAGTTTTGACTTCCCTTTCAGGCCTGAATAGAGCAAAAAGGTGGAAGAGAGGCTGGGCATAGCTCAGTGGTAGAACCCAAGCTTAGCACACACCTGGCCTGGGTTCATATCCAGCACACCCAAGAAAAGGTGATTGGAATACACATCACCAGCTTTCCTGGGTCTCCAGCTTGTGGATGATAGATTACACAACTTCTCAGCTTCCACAAATCCTAATGATAAGTCTCTGTGTATTTATTTCTTCTGTTGGTTCTATTTCTCTGGAGCGCACTGATTGATACAAACAGAGACACACGTATCCCATATGAATCTTGTCCTTTACACTAAGGTTTGCCGAGTCCTCGTCCAGACTACTCAGAACTGGCTGTTCACACAGCACATGGTCTCTACATCAAGTCCATGCTCTATCAAAGTGTTCATTTGCAAGCCGGGCACCGAGGCACACACCTACCATGCCAGTGCTCAGGAGGCTAAGGTGGGAGGATTGCTTGAATCCAGGAGTTTGAAACCAGCCTTGACAATATAGTGAGACCCTTTCCCCCACAAAACACCAAGCAACCAGCCAACAAACCAATAAACAAGAAGGTTCATTTGCCTTTCTGTTTCCAGGTGGACAAATGCCACAGTGCCGCTGCTCTCAGTCTGACAGAAGAAACTGCCTTAGCTGCAGGAAGGTTTAGTCAATCAAAATAAACCCCTGGGACCAAAAGAAAAAGGACAGAAAAAGACAGGAAGGTTGATGGGCCAATTGATTTCATGATTGTTGCTGCAAAAATCCCAGAACATTAGCAAACTGAATCCAGCTGTGTATATAAAAAATTGATATATCATGAACAAGCTATGATTATCCCAGGAATCAAAGACAGGCTCAATATTAAAAAGGTGTAATTCATCATTAATTCAACATGTAATTCATCATTACCCAACTAAAGGCAAAAAAGTGTGTATATACATATATGTGTATATATAGCTCAATAAATGCAGAAAATCAATAGTACTTAACATCTATTAACAAAACTCTTAATTTATCTGAACTAGAACTGGATAAAGGACATCTATTAAGAAAAAAAAGAAAAAGAACAAAAATCTATATCATACTTATTGTTGAAATGTTGAAAGTGTTCCCTTCAAGATGAAGGCCTAAAAACTCCTATCATCACTGAGTTATACCAGCCTGTACAGTTCACCAAGAAAAAGAAAACAAATAAAAATGTGTAAGGCAGGCTGGGGGTTTGGCTCAGTGGTAGAGTACTTGCCTAGGATACGTGAGGCCCTGAGTTTAATCTCTGGCACTAAAAAAAAAAAAAAAAAAAAAAAAAAAAAAAAAAAAAAATTATGAAGATTTAAAGTGAGGGAAAACCTTGCAGATATTATGATTCTATGAAAACCCCAACACCATCAGCAAATAAATTATTAAAATGAGCAATAGAGTTCAGGAAGTTTTCTGGATACAAAATCAATATTTAAAAGTCAATTGAGGGCTGGGATTGTGGCTCAGCGGCAGAGCGCTCGCCTCACACGTGCGCAGCCCGGGTTCGATCCTCAGCACCACGTAAACATAAATGCATTGCATTGTGTACAACTAAAGTAAATAAATAAATATTTTTTTTTAAAAAGTCAATTGAGCCAGATGCAGTGCTGCATGTCTGTAATCCCACCAACTCGGCAGGCTGAAGTAGGAGGATCATGAATTCAAAGCCTGCCTCAGCAACTTAGCAGGGTCCTGAGCAACTCTGCAAGACCCTGTCTGTAAGAAAATATTTAATATTTTTTAAAAGGCTGGGGATGTTGCTCAGTGGTTAAGCACCCCTGGGTTCAATCCCCGGTACCAAAAAATAAGAAGAAAAAAGAAAAAGAAAAAGTCAGTCAGTTGAATTTCTGCTCACCAGTAATAGAAAATATAATTCTAAAAGATACAGTCTATAAAAACCTGAGCAAATATTAAATACCCAGAAGTAAATCTAACAAAACACGTGAAATCCCTTCATGGAGAACTTTATTGAAAGATATTGAAGAACTAATAAATGTAGAGATAGTAGGTTCATAACAGAAGGAGTCAACATCATAAGTATCTCAGTTCTCTCCAAATTGATACATATATTCTAGTTAATTCCAATAAAATCCTAACAAGTTTTTAAAATTTTTTTTTTTTTTTTAGTTGTAGATGGACACAATGCCTTTATATATTTTTATGTGGTGCTGAGGATTGAGCCCAGTGCCTCACATGTGCTAGGCAAGTGCTCTGCCACTGAGCCACAAACCCAGCCCCAACGAGGGTTTTTAAAAAAATGAAACTCAACAAGCTGATTCCAGAATTGATAGGGAAGAAAAAGGGGCCAATGACGCCAGATCCCTTTTAATGAAAAACAACAGACAAAAAGGAGGGCAGGGCATATCCTCTGCTAGATTCAAGACATAAAGCCCTAGAGATTAGGAAGGAGTGAAGCTAAACTCTCAACTCAACACCAGAAACAATGAAAAACTAGGCAAAGAACTTGAACGGACCTTTCTCCAAAGTAGACCTACAAAGACCAGTAAGCACATGAAAGGATGCTCGAGGTTACAAGTCATCACAGAAAGACCAGTCGAAGCCACAGTGAGACAACTCTTGACGCACTGGACGACATCTATTATCAAACCCAAAATCAAAATCAGAAAATGAGCGTCGGCAAGGATGTGAAGAAGTTGAGACTTTCGTGCGTTGCTGCTATGAAAGTAATCTGGTATAGTCCCAGTTGAGACAGAATAGCGCTTCCTTAAGAAATTAACCATTAAGGAGGGGCTGGGGATATAGCTCAGTTGGTAGAGTACTTGCCTCACATGCACAAGGCCCTTGGTTCAATTTCCAGCACCACCAAAAAAAAAAAAAAAAAAAAGAAAAGAAAAAAATTAAACATTGAACAACCAGATGACTCAGCAATGCCACTTCTGGGCAGGTGCCCAAAAGAATGGAAAGCACAGATCTGTGCTTTGTGTACACAGATCTGTGTACACAAGTGTTTGAAGCCGCATTACTCTCAATAGCCAAAAGATGGAACCAGACCAACTGTCCTCTGATGGATGAATAAACAAATTTTGTATACACATGCAATGGAATGTTCAGACGTAAAAAGTAATGGAATTCAGCCAGGTGTGGGAACCTGAGGCAGGAGAATCATAAGTTCGAGGGCAATGTGGACAACTAAGCAAGACCCTATCTCAAAATAAAAATAAAAAGTCTGGGGATGTAGCCCAGTAAATCACCCCTGGCTTCAATCCTCAATACTGGAAGAAAACAGTCAAGAAATGATGGTCCATGCTCAATGTGGATGTACCCCAAAGACGTGAGGAAAGACACTGTAAGTCAAAGAAGCCAGCCACATAAAGACAGATACTGTATGATTGCATTTATATGAAGTACCTGGAATAGTGGAATTCATAAAGACGGAGAATGGTGGTTACCAGGTGCTGGGGATGGGAATTCATTTTGGGATAATGAAAATGTCCCAGTGGTGGGTGGTGGTAAGGGTTGCAAAATAATAAGCATGTATTCAATGCCATTGAACTTCACACAACCAAATGGCTAACACAGTAAATATTATGTTATATACATTTTACCACAATCTTATCAGCAGAACAATATAGATTCATACTACTCAAAGCATGGCCCATACTCTGGTGCCATCTTTAAATTATTTGTCAAGAACCCACCATAAGTACAGCACTCAAGGTAAAGCTTTTAGGACTTTGATAGCAACTTGACAGAGTAAGTTTATGTCTGTTCTACTATTATGGAATCTAACAAAAATATTAGTGCCTTTGTGTGTCTTTTCTTTCATTTCATTTTCCTAGTAATTTTTGTTGTTTTTACAAAAAATTTTGGTCTGCAATGGATTTGGGGGAAAACTAGACATCAACACAGAAAATCTGAGAGCTCAGAAAAAAAGTCTCCAAACTAGCATATGAAAACTGATATCTGGTGGAGAATACATTGCAGGTGAGTGAGTGAAAAAGTAAAATTGGATGGGCTGGGATTGTGGCTCAGCAGTAGAGCGCTCGCCTAGCATGTGCGCGGCCTGGGTTCGATCCTCAGCACCATGTACAAATAAACCCATTGTGTACAACTAAAGCAAATAAATAAATATTAAAAAAAAAGTAAAATTGGAGGCCAATTACTACAGTCACAAAGATCAAGTCCAGGTTGATTAGATACTTAAACATGAAAGATTAAATATTTAAATATGAAGGACAAAATCAGAAACTTTTAGAAGATTATAGAAGAGAATATCTTCATGATATCATATTGGGAAGTTCCTTAGATACAATAAATTTGACATCAAAATTCAAAACTTCTGCTCAAACTCACCAAAAGTAAAATGCAAAGGCAATCCCAAATTCCAAATAAATTCCTGAACATGTAAAACTGATAGAATTATCATCTACAATATAAAGGGTTCCTATGAATCAATAATATCAACAGTCTATTAGAAAACTGGGGAACCGATATAAAAAGGCATTTCACAATAGAGAAAAATAGGCAGTGCGTAAATACTAAAAGATTCTCCATTTTGATAGTAATTAAATACATGAAAATTATAACCATGATGAAACACAAGCCATACCTATGAGTTTGGCTAAAACTAAAGGTTGGTAAGAATGAGATCAACCCAAATATATCATTGAATGCTAGTATAAGAGTAGATAGTTATAACCACTCCAGGGTGTGTGTGGTGGGGGGACTTAGCATTATTTCATAGAAAGGAAGTGCCTTTAAGCTAGAAATTCCATTCATAGGTTATACTCTAAAGAATAGATTGGATACATGAGAAATAATCATATAACCAAATACTACACAGTAAGCAAAAATGAACCATAGCTACCTATATAAACACAAATGAATCTCAAAACATGATGTTAAATGAAAGAAGCCACAAAAGAACATACTACACATTCTTTTGAATGTGTGTGTGGTACTGGGGATTAAACTCAGGGGCCCTGTATCACTGAGCTATATCTCCAACCCTTTTTATTTTTTTATTTTTGAGACAGGGTCTTGCTAACTTGCTGATGCTGGCCTCAAACCTGGTACTCCTCCTTGCTTCAGTCTCCCAAGTCACTGGGTGTATGCAACTACACCCAACTATTACATAATCCTTAAAGACTGCATTCAAAATAGGCTTGTGAGTTCTGCAAAACCAAAGGATGTGCTACTTGGAGATGAGGGAGACAGGGAGGGAGAGAAGGTGAGAGAGGGGGAGGTATGTAAAAACCATAAAGAAATGCATGGAATGACGAATATTGGTTTCTGTACAATTTCCCTCAGGTAGCAAGAGAAGGGAGCATGACTGGAGAGAAGCACATGGAAGTTTCTATGAAACCAACGCTGATCTGTTTCCTAATCTGGGTGGTAGGGGTGCAGATGTCCGTTTTCCCATGCTTTAAGCTGAACATATGGTTTACAATATAGGATATATTTCACAATGTTTAAAAAATTAAAAACAAAAGATAAAAAGTCCTATGGTGAAGGATGGAGGAAGAGGGTCAGGTGTGCTGAGGGTGAAGGCGAAGGCTGGGCAGACTGTCAGGCTCCAGACCAACAGGAGAATGCAGACCAAGGGGTTGCTCCGCGGCACAGACTCTTGCACTTGTTTTTCTCTCCCCAGGATGTTTGTTCCTTTCAGAAATGATAGATAGGCCACCTCCCCCATGGAAATTTCCATGAGGAACAACCTGGTTTCATTTTCCCCAGGCAGGAGCCAATCAGCTTAAAGGTAGCTTTGTTCCCTGGGAAAAGAGCCAATAGCGTTAAAGGTCACTCTGGTACACCCCCAACCAGAAATCCCTACTTAAAGCTCCTGCCTGCCCGGAGCTCAGACACAACAGCTCATCCCTGCTGAGAGGAAGCAGCTGCTAGGACAGCTCCAGACTCACCGTCTCCAGCCCAATGGCAGCTGCCCCAGCCACCAGCTCCAGAGACCACAGCTGGCACGACCAGGCACCCACCAGAACTCACACACTCCCCTCTCCCTGACTCCTCTCTCCCACCAGAGCTTGCATACTTCCCTCTCCCTGACTCCTCTCTCCCCATACTTCTTTACCTCCGACCAACCATAAAGGCTGGTGAATAAATCTCTTGGCTGCATGGTTGTCTATGGTGTGATTTTTGCCTTTCAAGAAACACTTTCCCCAACTTAGAGGGACTGTCATTCGTGTGACATTTCATGTCACATCAATAGTAGGTATTGTCACTCAGGCTGGCTAATCAGGGTATTGCTGGCTAATCAGGGTATTGCCACAACTGGCCTCAATGATAAGTTAATGCAGGGGTTGAGCAGAGGTCCCAAGTGAGTCCAAACAGAACCATCCTGTGTCTTTTTTTGGGGGGTGGAATAAGGGAGGAACTGGGGTTTGAATCAGGGGCACTCAACCACTGAGCCACATCCCCAGCCCTATTTTGTATTTGATTTAGAGACAGCATCTCACTGAGTTGCTTAGCACCTCGAATTTGCTGAGGCTGGCTTTGAACTCACGATCCACTTGCCTCAGCCTCCCAAACCACTGGGATTGCAGGTGTGCACCACGGCGCCTGGCCTGTGTCTCCTTTAGAAACAACCACGAGATGAATTGCTACACTTACATGCTTTGGAAACAGATCTCCCTGAAAAATCAGCCTGGAAATGAAGCCAATTTAGAGGAAAGCAGAACGAAGGGCTGGAGAGCCACAAGGGGGCAAAAAAGAGACAAAGTCCAACTCCTGTCATCTGAGTGTCTGGATCCAGCCTTTCCTGATTCCCAGTTATATGTGCCGACTCAATCCCTTCTCCCTTCTCTGGATCTTAACTAAAATTAGCTGCAGTCAAAAATACCTAAGTTAGTTAGAATTTTCTATCAGCAGCAGAATTTTGCAAATGACTGTCCCTAATACATGGACTTAAGCGCCTGCATTGAGGCGAGGAGAGGGCAGTGTGGAGGTTGCCTCTTTGACTAGGAAGGAAACGACACCTCTGTCAGGTGCAGCAAAGCGGCTGAACCCTTTCCTGTCAAATCTGGTGAGTCAGTAATGCTGGAAGTGCAGAGAGAGAGAGAGAGAGAGAGAGAGAGAAAGGAAGAGAGAGAGAGAGAACAGGATACTAGGGCATGGGGGCTACTTCTTCAGCCTTCGGTAAGCTCTATAAGAAAAAGACGCCCTCAGTCCTGGCTGACGTTTCTGAGTGCAGGAAAAAGGAAAATCACAGTCCCGGGCTCCGCTTTCTGTCTGTGGCAGCAATTCAACGGAGCTGAGAGCCACAGAATTATACTTCAGGATTGCAAAAGTCCTGTGCCCGGCCCCAGGCTAGTGTTGCAAGCTGAGTCTGGGAGAGGGACAACATAGTGGAAAGGGGACAGAATCCTGAGACCTCTTCCCGTCTCCACCCCCAGCAGCTCCCGCACCAACAGCTGCCCACTGGGGAACAGCCTTAGGGCAAGTGGCCAGAGCAGCCCCACCTTCCCCTCCAGCCCAGAGTGTCCAGGGCAGAGGCCAGATGGCTGCCATGTAAAGCCAGGCTGGGGAGGGCAGGGTGCAGAGAGCATCGTCAGGAGTCGCGGCAAGGACAGGGTCCAGATTCCAGACTCGACTGGGTGCCAGCCCTGGGTGCCAGCCCATGCAGTTATCAGAAAACTAACCATCCAGTAGTGGTCTAAGAGTTTTAGAGTCATACTGCCAGAAACACCCCAATCTAGCAAACCACGGCAGGAGATTGCTCACTGCCAAGGTCAGCCCCTGACCTTCCACTTAGGTCTGCACATAGAGGCCTGCTGGCAGATACAGCTTCTGGAAGGGACATTCTCTCTGATGTCCCCCACGGAGGTCCAGAGACAAGGGAGGGTATCCCAGAAGATCATGACTGATGGAAGAACTCAGATCCTTCAGGAGACACTAAGTAGCTCCTCGCCAAACCTCTTCAACAGAAGGTTGGACAAGTGACTACAATCTGCTTTTCCCCCTTGTTTCCATTGTTAAATGTAAGTGACGCCCCCAACCCCCTCCCCAGTGCTGGGGATTGAACCCAGGGGTGCTCTACCACTGAGCTACATTCCTAGCTGTTTCTATTTTTTTTTTTTTTTTTTTTAAATTCTGAGGGTCCTCACCAAGATGCCCAGGCTGGCCTCAACCATGCAATCCTCCTGCTCCAGCCTCCCAGAGTTGCTAGGATGACAGGTGCAAGCCACTGCACCTGGCATACAAATGGCTTTTATTGCAAGGATCCTTTTCTAATTTATTTTTTCCTCTACTGTTCAATGCTGGGGGTGTTCACATTTATCATCTCGATATTGATTGAGAGACAAAGTGTAGAAATACATTTCTGGGTTTTTCTTGGGGGATGGGGTAGTTTGTTAGGACAATCCTAAGAAACTGTAACACACCCAGAAAATTTTAAGACTATCCCTTCCATACTGGTGGGACTGTCGTCACCATCTCAGACTTAGGTGATCCATCAAAATAGCTCACCCCACAAGCATGATGTCTTTTGTTTTTGTTTGTTTTTGCCGATCTGGTACTGGCACCGGGGGCCTGGCGCATGCTGGGCAAGTGCTCCCCCACTGTGCCCACCTACAGCCCCCAGCAGGATGCTTGGCTGGAGGATGGTCACGTGGTAATGCACTCGTACTCTGATTTTATATGGCTGTTGGGAAAGATGGATTTCTTGTCTCTGAAACTGCTAGATGCAAAGACAGCGTAAGCAGGGCTGCCAGCAGTCATTTCGATCACCTCACAGAGACAGCTGGCCCGAGACAGAAGCCAACAGCAAGCAAGGACTAAAAAGGGAAAGAAAGGTTCTGAGGAGGTCATTGCCGACTCTACAAACAACCACCTAAATCCATTTTTCTGGCTGGGGTTGTGGCTCAGAGGCAGAGCACTTGTCTAGCATGTGTGAGGCACTGGTTTCGATCATCAGCACCACATGAAATAAAATAAAGATATGGTGTCCACCTATAACTAAAAAAAAAAAAATGTTTTTTTTAAAAGTCCAGTTTTCACCCAGTAACTCCCCCTTTTCTGCTTAAATCAGTTTGAGACGGAATCTCAGCCATTCCAGAGCGCAGGTTCAAGAGCAAGTCCATTTCAAGTATGGCCGGCGAAAATCTCCGTAACAATGAAGGCGGCTGTAAAATAGTCACACGGCGAGGACGGTTCCTGCCAACCCCTCTGCAACTCAACACCTGGCTTGGCCCATGCCGGGTGGCCTGCATCCTCATGGTTGACGAAAGCCGCACTGTTCAACAGCAAGTCTAATCTGCCATGAATTAGCAAGCAGCTGCCACCACCGGGGACCACCCCCACACACCTGCATTTTCAAGTCCTACTGAACTGGCACCCCCTGAGGCCAAATGAACAACAAGGAATCCAGATAAGAGGGAGCAACAGGGGGGAGACTGGCAGGGATCCCTGGGAGTGAGCTACTAAGTGACTGCTTCCTGCAAGTCTTAATCTTTAATTTATTTTTTTTGCAGTGCTGGGGATTAAACCCTGAGATTACAGGTGTGTGCTGCTGTGCTCAGCTCACAAGTCAGGTTCTCTCTCTCTCTTTTTTTTTTTTTTTTTTTGGTACCAGGGATTGCACTCAGGGCCACTTAACCACTGGGTCACATCCCCAGCCCTTTTTTGTATTTATTAGAGACAGGGTCTCACTGAGTTACTAAGTGCCTCGCCATTGCTGAGGCTGGCTTTGAACTGGCGATCCTCCTGCCTCAGCCTCCCAAGTGCTGGGATTACAGGTGTGTGCCACTGCGCCTGGCGCACAAGTCAGATTCTTAAAGCCATATGATGCTCTGTGAAAAAGTTGGAAATAGTCAGATGTGGCGGCTCATGCCTGTAATCCCAGCTACTTGGGAGGCTGAGGCCCGAAGATTGTTAAGTTTGAGGACAGCCTGGGCAATTTAGTGAGATCCTCTCTCAAAATAAAGATTGAAAAGGGCTGGGGGTGTGGCTCAGTAGTAGAGCATCCCTGAGTCTAATCCCCATTACCACACACACACACACACACACACACACACACACACGCATGCACACTAAAAACACCCGAAGAATTGTTACAGTGGACCTTAATGTGGTACATCCAGGTCTGTGAGTGAGAATTAGTTCCTGAAGAAATACAGCTGATCCTTTCACCATTCACAGAGCAGCTTCTGCACTTATGCATGGAGATGCTGATGAGGAAAGGGGCAAGTTGGAGTAAGGGACTGTCCCAGGTAGTCATGGCACCTGGGAACGGGTGCCTGAGCTGAGTTTGAAAGACAAGTGGAAATCAGCACCCGGCGGGTGGGAGAGGAAGGCAGGAACCGGCAGCACCCCGTGTGCGGGGCACACCTGGGGTAAAGACGGGGTGGGGCTGGGAGGACAGACAAGAGAGATCGGGAAGCAGCGTGTGGTGAACCTGAAGTAGCGTGGATTTCCCTGGAGAGCTCTGGGAACACAGAAGAGTAGGACGAGACGGCCTCAGAGACCCACCCAGCCAGTCCTCAGGTAGAGGATGGACGTGCAGAAAGAGGTCCGTTGAGGACCCTTACCACAGCTGCCTAAGAAACAAGTACGACTTCCCGGGGCTGGGGATATAGCTCAGCTGGTAGAGAGCTTGCCTTGCGTGCACAAGGCCCTGGGTTTAATCCCCAGCCCCCCCCCCCCCACACACACACACAAAAAAGACTTCCCAATGGCAGGGGAATGAGAAGAAGGGAGATGTGAGGAATTGGAAGAGGTGGACTCACCAGGGATGACACCTGACCGAAGGCAAGGGGTGCAATAAACCGGAGGAGTCACTATACTTTTTAGATTTCTTTTTCCTGGCACAGCAACTCAGCGGCTGTGATATTCATGACCAAAAGGGACACCAGAAGAAGGGGCAGCCTTGGAAGAGACGGATGAGTCTGGATCTCTCACGCCAAGGAGAGACAGCAACGAGCAGGGGGCCACAAGAGGCTGGACGCTCAGCACCGGATGCCAGGGAGCGGGTACTCACGGAGGAGGGAGAGCTGGGAGCCCTCAACTCTCATCAGGACACCCAGAGAAAGGGCCGAGGGGAAGAAAGACAGTGGGTGGGACACAGAGACCCAGGAGCGGTTTAGGGAGTGAGTGGGGACAGGAGGTGTCTGCGAGGGAGCTGGAGGCGATGGTCGACAGGATAGGGTGAAGCCTAGAGAGTCCTGCCAGTGAGAGGGAGAGCCTGGGGCACGGGACAAGGCCCAGGGAGGCAAGGTCAGGTCCAGGAGAAAAAGCATCGTCCTGGTTTGGATCTGGAAGGTCGCGCCCAGAGCTCATGCGTTGAAAGCAGGGTCCCCAATGCAGCAATGTGCAGGGGAAGGTCTTTTAGGCGATGATTGGATCATAAGGGCTCTGGCTTTATCAGCGGATTAATCCACAAATAGCTGGATGGACGACTGGGAGAGGAGACCTAGTTGAAAGGAGGTCACTGGGGGTTGTACCCAACAAGGGGTTATGCTCTCTCCAGCCCCTTCCTCTATCTTCCTTTCTGCTTCCCAGCTGCTATGAGCTGAGCAACTTTCCTCCCCCATGCCCTTCCACCATGGCGATCTGCCTCACCTCAAGCCCAGCGCAATGGAGTTGGCCGGCCAGGGACTGAACCTCCGAAATCACAAGCCCCCCAAAACTTTTCATCTTCTAAGTTGTTCTTGTCAGGAATTTTGGTCACAGCGACATCAGTCTAACACAGCATCAAGTGACCTGTAGCATGACAGTCTTTCATGACTTGAAGTTTGGTCAGGGGAAGAGAAACCAGATCACAATAGGTGGCAGAGGGCTGTATGGGCAGGGAGGCGGTGTAGACGGTTAGTGTAGATAATTCTTTCAAGATGATTAGCTGTGTGTGTGTGTGTGTGTGTGTGTGTGTGTGTGTGTGTGTGCGTGTGTGAGAGAGAGAGAGAGAGAGAGAGAAGAGAGAAGTTATAAATATGGGATCAGCAGAGGGCTTATTTCAGTTTGGAGAGATTGAATACGTTAAATACTAATGAGAACTGTGGATAGAGAAGAGGATGAAGATGTGAGTTAGAGAAAGCAATGGTGGAAGAAGCTTCCAAGAGGGCATCTGGAACACAAGGAAGGTCAGCCTCGAGCAGGGGCCCACCTCCTCCCTGGCATGCGAAGAGGAAGGGTGAGCCAGTGGTTGCCAGGGGGGTGCTCAGGGGACCACGTTTCCTGGTGCTTTGGTGTTGTTCATTTTTGTCAGTGGGAACAATGGATTCTCTGTCAATGACAGTGACGAAGAGAGAGAATGAAACAGAGGCTTTAAAAAGGGTTGAGGTGGGGCTGGGTTTGTGGCTCAGCGGTAGAGCATTTGCCTAGCACGGGCACGGCCTGGGTTCGATCCTCAGCACCACGTAAATATAAATGCATTGCATTGTGTACAACTAAAGCAAATAAATATTTAAAAAAAAAAAAAAAAAGGTTGAGGAAAGAGGGACGGTCAGGAGGAGATGCAGGACCGGGAAGTATCTAGGGACATCTGGAAGTGTTGCCAGGCAGCTAGGGACCCAGGACTGTTCGCGGTCTAGCTAAGACATGGTGGGGCAACTTCCTCTGGCAGCAGTCAGGCCCCAGAAAGGGCAGGCAGAGGTGGGGTTCAGCTAGCAGTGGTTCCAGGGGACATAGGACAGACAGAAAACAGACCAGCACGGCCACGTGACACCCATCCCTTAGTCAATCACGGTCACTGGTTCAGATGATTAGCAGAGGTCAAGGTCATTCGGTACATGGACCAAATTTCCTTTTCAACAAAGATAGTAACTGGAGGCAAATGGGTAATAATGGACACAGCTGGGGTTTTAGACAGACGTGGGTTCAAAGTCAGTCTCCCCATTTTCCTCTCTGAGCTTGACTTTTTATCTACAAGGTATTTTTTAAAAAGATGCATTCTGGGTGGGCTTGTAAGTGTTAAAGATGACTGATGTATGGTGCTCTCGTGAGGTTGTAAACTTCATTAGGTCCCAGCCTTGTTATTTAATGCTTTAACTTCTGCCTCTTGTAAGTGACTGGCACACATCTCTAATTTTAGTTGGGCATTTGTAGTTGGCTCAGCTGAAGATGAGTTGCCCAGGCTCCCTTGTAGTAAAGTGTACCCAAGTTCTGGCCAATCGGATATGAACGATCAACCTCTGAATCACAGCATCCAGAATGGAGCCATTCGGGCCACCCCCTCCCTGCTCTTCCTACAGGCAGGAATAGAAGGTAAAAAGTGAACCAACTTTGACTAAGCAACTCTTCCTATGATAGAAGGAACCTGGGATCCTGAATGACCATGTGGAGCAGAGTTGTTTTCTGTCCTGGACTGACCGTCTTCCTCTTAGCCATCAAATGTAAGAGAAATAATCTCTTATCCTTTTTGAGGTCCTTAGGTGGTGTTACAACTTAGCCTGTGCCCAACAAGAATGCTTCCCAAAAGTACAGATAATAATGTTAGAACTCATGGTAATATTTATCAAAAGTTTACTGTCGTGTCAGGCATTGTTGCAAACCCATTATATGTATTATCTCATTTAATCCACACAACATTCCCTAGATGAGAGTTGTTATCCACACTTCACAGAAAAGGGGGCACAGGGAAATTCAGTGCTTTGCCTGAAGACTCATTTCTATTGGGTGGCTAAACCAGAAGTCAAACCCAAGTATTCTGGAATGAGATCATATTCCTAGTCACTATACTTTTTAAAGCATCACTTTTTTGTATAATTCCATGTAGTCAAAACTACATGCCTTGATTTCCCTGAGATCTGTGTCGGAATGTTATCCTCAAAATTTCTGGAGGAGAGGGCGAGCCATTTAGCTTCTGTGCAAGTTAGTTTTCTCCGAGAGTATGAGAAGGAGAACTAACCTACTGACTTCATGGAGTTCTAGAAGGATAAAATGAGTTCCTACATGTGGGTTTTTTTTTTTTTTTTTTTTGTATCGGGGATTGAACTCAGGGGCACTCGACCACTGGGCCACATCCCAAGCCTATTTTGTATTTTATTAGAGACAGGGTCTCACTGAGTTGCTAAGTGCCTCGCCATTGCTGAGGCTGGCTTTGATCCTCCTGCCTCAGCCTCCCAAGTGCTGGGATTACAGGTGTGAGCCACGGCGCCCATTGAATTCCTGCATGTTTAAGAAATGCTTTGAAAGCTATCCAGTGTGGCACAAGTGAAAGATGGTCTTAAGGAAAGCTGCGAAGTCTTTAAAAAAAGAATAATAAAACGCACTCTTTTTTTTTTCTTTTTTTCTTTTTCTTTTTCTTTTTTTTTTTTTTTTTTTTTTAAAATGCAAATGCCATCTAGCAATTTGGCAGGTTGCCTGGGGAGGCTGTGAAATCTGTCAAGGAGAGGGGTACATTTGGTTCTGTGCGTCTGTCATCCTTAACTGGCAAGGGGAGAGATTAATTGAAATTAATTGAAAGAGTGCACACCTGTGCTTCATCACCTCTTCACGATGGTGTAGAAGCCCCAGTTTTGTTTTCTTTCATCTAACTCCACCCCACCCTGCCCTGCCGCACCCACCTTCCTCTTCTTTCTGCCTCTGTTTCTCTCCACCCTGCCCGCAAGGCGGGCTTTCCCTTTGCTTCCTGTTCCCAGCCTCGCCACCCCTTCCTTTAGCTTGAACAGTGCCCAGTAACCTGGAGAGCACAAAGCACCTTCCTGCCCTGCGTGCCAATCAATGCCCTTTCTTCCTGCCAACATAACCTGGGCCTGCCGCCTGCCCCAGCACGGACAGGTTTGCGCGTTCTCGTGAAGTAAGGTGCATTACCACGCGCTCTTGGTTCCCTGCAGTACAGGAGGGAGGCAAGGAGGCCCAGGTAATCTAGAGTGGAGACTCCTCAAGTCACAGGAGTCTGCCTTTGGCCTCGGGTGACACACGGGTCAGAAGCAAGGCGGTTGCAATTGCCTGTGCCAGACTGGCATTGGGGTCCCAAATGGGGACTGAGACAAGCTGACTCAAGGGCTGGAGCAAGCCTTGGAAAGATTTCCAGAGCTCTGCTTCCAGTCAGCAGGGAGGTGACCCACAGGGCCTCCGCCTCACCTCCAGTTTTCATTCCTCAAAGGCACAGAGAACTTTGAGTCCTATAGGCATCCAGGAAACTCGGCCTGGCCAACGGTCATGTCTGCTGCAGCCTGGAGTCCCTGCCCGCCACTGCCACCCTCCAGTTTGGGCCATAAACTCCATCACCACATCCCTGGAAGGTGGGGCCCAGCGTTGGCAGACGCCTCTGTGTCTCTGTTTCCCATTCTTTGCTTTCAGAGGTCTTGGCATTGTCAAGGGCAGTGACACAGACTGAACGGCCCTCACAGGAGCAAGGACAGAGGAGGAGAAGCACCACCACACCCAATGGATGCCACATCAGCCACTGGGTGCCACTTGTCATGAGCGGAGCCCCAGCTTTATAAGCCGAGGAAGAGCGAGGCGCCCAGTGGAGGACTTCAGGGCATTTTCTGCCCTGCTAATTGGTCTTGCCCCGCAGCCCCCTGGGCTGGTGGGGTGGTCTCTTCAAACCCTTGGGCTCCTCGGGTGGGCGGGGTGTGCAGATGTCGCCTAGGGCCAAGCGGGGGAGGCCTGCTGAGCTCCTTCTCTCCCGACTTACTGTTTGTTTGGGACGTCTGGACTAGGGCTACACACAATCCCTCTCTTTGTCTCTGCAGTCTTGCAAAATGTGTGCCTCCCTTCAAATGGCGTGAAGGTCCCCTTTCTTCAGCGGCCGCACCCCCGCAGCTGGGTCGCTCTGCCGGCTGGCTCAGGTCGAGGAGCAGAGGGGCCCCAGGCGCTGACCGGCCCAGTTCGGTTTCTGCTGCCGGGTTCTGGCTCACGTGGCCTCCTGGGCCGGCAGCCAACCCCAGTTCTTAAAGCCGCAGAGCTGCTGGCAGCGGGAAGGAACCTGCAGGGCCCTTTAGGCCTGCCCCGGGTTCATCTGCACTCCCCAGGGGACAGGGAAGCGGTATGCAAGGACCTGGAGGACATCACCTGGCAACTGAAAAATCCCCATGCCGGGGTGAGAGCCCCAGCAACTCTCCCGTAGTTGGCCTCAAGGCACAAACTGAGCGCTAAGGATTTTCAAGACTCCCAGGCAAACTTGGGAATCAGCCATCCTGGGGCTCAAAGGTCAGAGTGTCCTGGAGTCACTTGGGGAGAGGGTTAAAATGCAGATTCTAATCTAGAGGTTCCAGAGTGAGGCATAGATCCTGCGTTTCCAGTGACCTCTCAGGTCATGCAGGGGCTGCTCCCCTAGGCCACCTGGTGCACAGGTGCGCAGCGGGGCAGATGTTTCCGGCTTGGCACCACCACCCACCTGGAGAGGCCTGGGTGCATTGCTCCCTAGGTTTCAGTTTCCTCCCCCCCCCCCCCATCTTGGCCAGCTGTTCTGAGGATTAACTGAGATAATTAAAGCAAAGCACTAGAATGGTACCCAGCACGCAGAAAGTGCTGGAAAAGGCTGGCTCTTGCCATGATTTTTCTGGGGATGCCTCCGTCAAGGTAAGAGCAGGTTCTGCCTTCTCCTGCTCTGAAGCCATTGGGTCCCTTGTGACCCACTGTGGAGCCCAAACACATGTGAGGTCCTTCACCAAGTGGTCCCAGCCTGCCTCTGTGGCTTCACCTCGGCTGCTTCTTGTGAATCTCTGCACCCCAATCTGCCTAAGCCCACTGCAGGTCCTCTTGGTTCCAAGTCTTATCATGTCCCGCCCCAGGTCACTTCTCCTAGGTTTGGCCAACTTCTTCCAGTAGGAGTTGACACAGGTGTGGCTACCTCTGGGCAGCCTTTCTATCTCCCAAGACCAGGAGAGGAGTGCCCTCTGGGTTCCCTCCCCGAGCTCTTCCCTTTAGGCATTGTCACTGTCGATTTACTTGTCCCTGTCGATTTACTTGTCCGTCTATCTCTGGTGGCTACAGCAAGTTCAGGGTGGGCGGCTCAACACTGAGTTCTCACCTGATTCCGAGTAGGTATCCCATGATGTTAGAATGAGCAAGTGGATGAATGAATGCGCTCACCCAGAAGCTCTGTGTCATGTGGCCTCACACACACCGCCCTTCCTCCAAGAAGTTGGACCCCAGGTGCAACTCCACAAAGGCCCACAAAGACCACAGCTACTCACCATCCAACCCCAGCTTGCCTACAGAGCCCCAGTGTCTTAGTTGCTCTGTTTGCTGTCATATTTCCAGAGAATGGAATAAAGCTAAATTGGTCTCAGGTCACAAAAGAGCCGGTTCCCATCTGTTATGTTAAACTTTATTAGACAAGAGCCAGGAGATGGAGACAACTCAGGGTCCTCAGCAGATGGCTGGATGAACAACACGTGGTCTATTCAGGGGTAGGATACTGTTCAGTCATATAAAGAACGAGATTCGGATACATGCTGCAACGTCGCTGAACCTTGAAGACTGCTATGATCGGAATGTTTGTGTCTCCCCAAATACTCATAGGTTGAAAACCTAACCGTCAATGCAGTGGGGTCAGGAGGTGGGGCCTTTGGAAGGTAACTAGTTCATGAAGGCAGAGCCCCCATGATGAGAGTAGTGACCTTATAAAAGAGGCCCCCAAAAGCTGCCTGTCCCTTCTTCCATGTGAGGACAGTGAGAAGGTGGCCTCTGTGAACCAGAAAGCAGACCCTCACCAGATATCGAATATACTGGCACCTTGATCTTGGCCCACCCAGTCTCCACAACGGTGAGAAATAAACCTGTGTTGTCTGTAAGCCCCCCAGTTTGTGGCATTTTGTTATAGCAGCTTGCATGAATTCAGACAGGACATCATGCTTGGTGAAATAAGCCGGGTACAAAAGAAGTACTGTGTGGCTCCTTAGATGAGAGGCCTGAAAGAGACAAATTTATTGAGACAAAAAGTAGAAACGTGGGGAGCAAAGGCTGGAGGAGGAAGAACGGGGACTGCTTTTTTTTTTTATTTTAATATTTATTTTTTAGTTGTAGTTGAACATAATACCTTTATTTTATTTATTTATTTTTTACGTGGTGCTGAGGATCGAACCCAGGGCCAGGCACGTGCTAGGTGAGTGCTCTACCGCTGAGCCACAACCCCAGCCCCCCCCCGGGGGGGGCTGCTACTTAATGGGTGCAGAGGTTCAGTTTGGGATGATGAAAAAATTCTGGAAACAGTGGTGGTGGTTGTAGGCAACTTAAACATGGTTACATTTTGTTATGTATATTTTGCCACAATAAAAAAAAAAAATTGTGACTTTATTGGAAACCTAAACTGTTGGCAACAGGCCTAACCTGCACCCCTCTGGTTAACAAGCAGCTAAGCATCAGGGCTAAAACATGCCTTGGCTTTCCTTTCCATTCTTCTGGAGACTTGAAACTAGGGTGCAGAGCCCCAGAAGGTAGAAGTGATGTGGTTGATCAGAGGTGCAAGAAATGCCAAATATTTATAGCTGGTTTCTTCAGTGGGTAAGATCTAGGCACAATTGCAGAGGGAGAGAAATGTTAGCGTACTCAGACAGTGTCAGAGTGCACTTGGGAAGAGAAACAATTGCTGAAGTCAAAAGCATTCAGAAGTAAAACCAAGCCATTGTTTGCCAGTGCTTGGCTAAAAGGAGGCTCCCTCAAAAAGAAAATTAAACTGGGGTAACTATTGTATGCTAGGTAATTGTAGCTATTTAAAAGTTAAGAAAAAGGAAGGAGATTGAAGGGACTCAGTGGGTGATGGAAATAGGAATTCAAGGTGCTTTTCTCAAAGAAGTTCCTCAACCTGGATATTAAGCTTCTAAAATGGCCCCTCTGCCAACGAGGGAGGTGTGTTCTGAACTGAATGCCTGTTCTCCCCAAGTTCCTAGGTTGAAGTTCTAATCCCCAATAATGATGGTATTTGAAGATCGGATGGGGGAAGTAATTAGATGAAGTCACAAGGGTGGGGCCCTTATATGATGGCTTCTGTGCCTTTGTAAGAAAAGAGCTTCCTTTCTCTCTTCCTCTGCTATGTGAGCACACAGCAGAAGGTAGCCCTCCGCAAGCCAGGAAGTGACCATTCTGTCATCCTGATCTTAGACTTTTAGCTGCCAGAACTGTGAGAAAAGACCTTTCTGTTATTTCAGCCACCCAGCCTGTGGGATTTTGTTATAGCAGCCCACGCTGACGAAAATAGAATTGAAGGTTCTGCCAGCTGTTGAAGAAGGTCAAAGCCTATGTTTCGAATCAGCTCCATTATGCTGAGTTCCAGGTCTTTTCCTGCAACACCCCAGAGAAGCCATCAGCCCCGGGCCACCACTGCTCAGCATCCTTTCTCTCATTGTAATCAGTCCAAGGGAGCATGAAGGCAGGAACAATGCACCTTCTCATCCGCTGGGTGGACAAAGGTGGCTGGGAAGGCCTTGAATTCTGATCTCTGCTCTCCGTGCCTGGGCTGGGTCTCCGCCTCTGCAAAGTGCATTTTCCTCTCTGATCTCCAGTGTGCTCAATCTCTCCCAAGGGAAAGGAGGGAGGGAGTTTGCTGAGCATTGCCTAATGAACCAAATACCAAGGGCATGAGGCCTGCAGAGTCTAGGGGAACCAAGACATGAGGACAGTTGGCTTCAGAGCCCCACAGGTCCAGGGAGGAACACGGGGACAGACCCAGCTACTTCTGCTCATCTTCGGGTCGCAAGTCAAGCTGTGCTTCCTGGAGGAACTCTCCCTGTCTCTCAGACCACACCTGAACCTCCTGTTACAAGTTCTTTTTTTTTTTTTTTTTTTTTTAATTTATTTATTTACTTTAGTTGTACACAATGCAAGCAATACATTTATGTTTACGTGGTGCTGAGGATCGAACCCAGGCCGCGCACGTGCAAGGCGAGCGCTCTGCCGCTGAGCCACAACCCCAGCCCCCTGTTACAAGTTCTTATAGCTCCCAGCTTTTTCCTTCACAGCACTAGTTACTTTGTGGGATTCTTCATTTATAAAACGAGCAGTCTGATTCTTTTCCCAGATGTTAAGCTGCACTGGGCAGAAATATGCCCGTTTTGCTGGCTTCCTGTCCCCCGTGCCTGGCCCAGAGCAGGTGCTCAATAAATACCTGTTGAATGGATGAATCACTGTGAACCAGAGGAGAGGGAAAGGAAGCTCTGAAATTTCACTTGGGATCCTGAGAACTACCTTGCTCTTGTGTTTATTTCACTTTATTTCAAAGTTATGTTAACATTGGTACCATTTCCAAGCACACTCATAATTATAGTCAGCATTTCTTGAGTGCTTACTATATACCAAGTTCGTAGTTTCTCTAACTCAATATTTGTCTCATTTGATCCTGGCAGCTATGCCCTGGAGTAGGCACTATTATCACTCTCATGTCAAAGATGGAAAAAATTGAGACTTTGAGAGATGGCTAAGCGTCTTGCCCAAAGCCGCAGACATCCATTGACAGAGCAGGGACTGACCACTGCTGGGTTCTTTATGTAAACGTGCAACATACGCAGTTGCATTTAACCCTCAATGACCTTCATGAGGAACTGAGGCTCAGAGAAGTTAAGCGACCTGAATGAAATTACACAGGTCGGAAGCCACAGAGTCAGGATCCGAACCAGGGTCTGATTCCAAAAAAAAAAAAAAAAATCGCTGGAAACGTCATGTGGGGCTCGTATAGCAGGAGACTCTGAAACCACAACTGAGCTTCCGTACAAGGGACCCGGGGTTTACAGAGCGTGCAAGAGTTCATTTCATTTCTCAGCCACAAATAATGCCATTGTCATGGTAGCACTTCCTGTTTTGCACAAATTGCTCACATTAAAAACGGAAAGAGGCGAGAGGCTGGCATTCATCGCATCTACTCAGTTGTTTAGGGAAGGCTGAATTCTGGGATGGTGCAGAGGGAAGGCCTGGAGCCGCAGGAGCCTACCACTCCCCATCTGACCCCTCAGGCCTGGGCCATAGCACACGTTGCTCCCTGCTCTCTGGTCTCTCCCCTAGTTCCCCACACTCCGTCCACACTAGTTGTCCCCAAGTGGTATTTTGGTGACCTCATTTATTTGCTCATGATCCTTCAATGGCCTTTCCACTAACGTCACAATCAAGTCAAAGGACTCAGCCAGCCGGCGCGGTGGTGCACGCCTGTAATCCCAGCACTTGGGAGGCTGAGGCAGGAGGATCGAGAGTTCAAAGCCAGCCTCAGCAATGATGAGGCACTTAGCAACTCAGTGAGACCCTGTCTCTAATAAAAAAAAACACAAAAAAAAAGGGCTGGGGGTGTGGCCCAGTGGTCGAGTGCCCCTGAGTTCAATCCCGGTACCAAAAAAAAAAAAAAAAAGACTCAGCCAGTCCTTGCTGTGGGGACGGTGACCATATCCACAGAGACTCAGCAGAGGCCAGGGCAAAACCAGTACAGAATTTGGGGGGGGGGGGACCAAACACCTCAATAACCAAGGTGAGGACTAATTTAAAGCAATGTCAAAACTCATGCAGAAAAAAAAAAAATCTATGGTGAGAAAAACACCAACATTTTAAATAGGGACAAGGACTGACCTTGCACTTGCACACTCATTTGCTCATGTCCCCTGGTCCCTGCTGCTCTCTCACTGAGTCAATCAGCTTCTTGATCCCAGACTCTTCGGGACCCCCCCCCACCCCACTCAGAAGACCCCATCCCCCTGCTTCACAAACCCTCCTGCCTTCTCCCCTCTCCCAGTGCCTCGAGTTCTTATTGCCTTTCAAGGACTTCGGAGCTTCCTTAGAAGTAGAGCCAGATAACGGGGCTGGGGAGCCGTTCAGTGATCGGGCCCGTGCTAGGCCCCTGGTTTCTTTATTTCTTTTTCTCTTTTCTTTCCACATTTTATTTTATTGGTGCATTACAGTTGTACATAATGATGGGATTTGCTGTTACATATTCACACGTGCGCCCTCCCCGCGCTCCCCTCTCCTCCCCTCCTCCCACCCCCTTCTCCCTTTCCTTTTTCCTCTCTAGCTTCCGCATAATGAGAGAAAACATACGACCCTTGACCTTCTGAGTTTGGCTTACTTAACATAATGGTCTCATGTTCCATCCATTTTTTTTCCTGCAAATGGCAAAATTTCATTTTTCCTTATGGCTGAATAAAACTGCATTGTACACACACACACACACACACACACACACACACACACTTTCTTTATCCATTCATCCATTGGTGGACAAACAGGCTTAGCCCCTGGTCTCGCTCCCTAGCCGCCTCCACCCCCTAACAATGTTAGAAGCAGTACCAGCTCACCGCAGGTGCGCGAGGTGTGTCCCCTCACCTCCCCGAGCACGGGCCCCGGCCTTGCTGTGCAGTCTCCCCCTGGTTTGTCTCTCTGAGCCCCAGAGACCCCCGTTGTCCAGCTGCCGCTACTCATGGCACTAATCCCCCTCCGTGTAGCACCCCAGGAGGAAGTGAAGCGGCAGGAGAGCAGGGCTTCATGTCTGGCTTCGCGCCGGAGTCACACGCCACATGGAGTCCCTTCAAGCCAACCCAACTCGTAGGTGCGATTTCAATCCATAAAGCAGATAAATTAAGCTTTTATAGTTAGTGTGAAATGATTCCATATGTCCACACGTAGACGGCTACTTCAAATGATCCACCGAGGACCCAATTTGGTTTGGTTGGACATAAAAATGCAAACGCTGAGGCTGGGGACACTGTGGGCCTCGAGGGTGCCTCCCCTCCCGGCAGCCTCCTTTCACCTTGAGTTTGCATTTTCTTCAACTGCACGGGCTCAAGAGAATTTTGATTCATCCCATATCAAATTGCACCCCCGTTGCAAATTATAACTATGAAAACCCCAAAACTTTCAAGGAGTGAATTACACACTGTAGAAATTCTATCTCAACAAAGCTGCTAAAAACAAAACAAAACAGGACAACTCTTGAAATTCTTATCTGGGTGGTCAAGATTTCTTTTTATTAAATAGTACTGGAAGGGGATCCTTCATTATGACCTGGACAAACCTCTCCCAGCGTGAAACAAAGCAGAAAACACACACAGATTATTATATCTCCGTGAGAATGTTCTTTTCATTATACCTTAAAAATATTATGATACATGTGAAAATAAGAATCCAAATTTCAAAGTTAGAGGACCCTCCTTGAAGTGTTATGTCATAGAACACTGTTTAAAAGCTACAGTCTTTAAATAATCTGGCACCTATTACAAGTTACCTAGCATTTCCTTGTGTTCCTCTATCTTTCATTCTTTTTGGGTAAGCTCTGCCCAGCAGGAATCCTGCCTTGAACCTCATAGACCCCCCAGACTTACTACCTGGCCTGACGCATTGAACTAAATACCTGTTTTGATTGGATCTAGTGAATCCTCAGTATCTGGTTTTGAGTGTTTTTTTTTTTTTTTTTCTTTCTTTTTTTCCTTTCTTTTTTTGGGAGAGTACCAGGGATTGAACTCAGGGGCACTCATCCACTAAGCCACATCCCCAGCCCTATTTTGTATTTTATTTAGAGACAGGGTTTCAAGGAGTTGCTTAGTGCCTCGCTTTTGCTGTGGCTGGCTTTGAACTCGCGATCCTCCTGCCTCACTCGCCTCCCGAGCTGCTGGGATTATAGGCATGCACCACAGCGCCCAGCTGTTCTTGAGTTTTGAAGGAGAGAAAGACACTTTTTTCTCCACCCTCATAGATTGGTCGTCAGGATAGACTTCAGTAACACAAAGTAGATCAGCAAGAGAAAAACAGGCAGATTTATCCAGGTGTGCTGAGCACATCAAGCAGGAGAAACCTCAGGAAAAAGGCAGTGGCTTAGCCAGGCGCGGTGGCGCATGCCTGTAATTACAGCACTTGGGAGGCTGATGCAGGAGGATCACGAGTTCCAAGACAGCCTTAGCAATGCTGAGGCACTTAGCAACTCAGTGAGACCCTGTCTCTAATAAAATACAAAAAAGGGCTGGGGATGTGGCCCAGTGGACAAGTGCCCGGAGTCAATCCCCAGTGGAAAAAAAAAAAAAGGCAGTGGCTTAAAACTCTGCCTTACATGGAATCTTCAACAACAACAAAATGTGTTTTAGGGAAGTGACAAGACAAAGGAAAGCAGTCACAGGCTTCCAAAGCTAGGAAGTGAGGCAACGGGAGACACTGATGGAGGGAAGTCCGGTGCATGAACTGATCACCGGTTGTCTGCAGCAAAGAATTGACAGCTCATCTTTTGGTGGGAAGCAGGGATGGAAAGATCTTTTGTCTCTGTAAATCTCTTTCCTGCTTTCAGGCAGAGAGCTTCCCTGCATCTTCACCATTAGCACAACAACCCTTCGTGTTTGGGGAGGCTTATTCTGGTAGCCTTCAGTTTTCTGGTGAAAAGTAAAAAGAGACGCAATTGTTATAGAGCCAAATAAAGATAACAGCCAGCAGAATCGAGGCCGATGCTGTGAGACTTCCTTGGATTTCCCCACCCATTTATCACAGCTCTGTGCAATAAGTGCTGTCAAACCCCCAATTTACTGAAGAAACTGAGGCTGCTAAGTAACAGAGAAGAAATTCTGGCTGTGCGCACACGGCGGGGGAAGCTGAGAGCCGGGACTCAAACCAAACAGACTGGCTCCTGAGCCAGCTTGGAATTGACACGCAGTTACAGGAGGGACCAGTTAGGAAGAGAAGGGAAAGAGCAATGCAAGAAGACAGCCCAGGACTGAGGCAGGGGAGGAATGTGCACAAGAATGGCCGACGGATCAGAGGAAAATTGACAGGGTGGGAAGGGGAGAGGTGGAAGCCAAGAGAGAGAGGCTGGATGTGATGAGCATGGGGACCGGCCTCTCAGACTTGGCATGCTGGAAGCTCCCAGTGACCTGGTCAAGAGCAGTCCACCCAAGGGCTTCCCAGCCATGACACTACATTGACCTTCGTGGCCAGGTCATTCTATGCTGTGATACGCTCGGTGGAGTCACTGGCTCTGCCCACTAGATGCCAGTAGCACCACTCCCCTTGTCGTGTCTATGAAATAACGTGTCCAGACATTGTCAAATGTCCCCTGGGCGGGGGGGCGGGGGGGGAACGACGACGACGACGAAAGTGCCCTGGGTCCAGCAACACTGCTTTGCAGAGTGAGGGGGTAGAAACTGGATTGGAGTAGGTAGAGAGGGTACTGGGGAATGAGGCAGAGAAAAACACCCATGCAGATGTGCACAGAAATGAGGGGGAGCTGGAGGTGGGCCGGGGCTGCGGGAGACTGCATTGTTTTAGATCTTTCACATAGGTGTGGCGTGGTGATGAGAGGGCAGAGAAGGTCTGTAAGGTAATGGCAATGACACAGGAGAGTGGAAGTTTGCAATGTAGGAGAAAGAGATATAAATAGATGGAGGGTAGGGAAACAGTAGGTGTGAATTTCTGGGATAGACAAGGAGTGGGATCCCAACCAAAAGTTGAGCAGTCAGCCCTTGGGAAGTGGAGACTTTTACTCCAGTGTGAGAGAAGACAGAGAGGTCTGCTGCAGAAGCAGGGGTGGGAAGGTGTGCATGTTTGGTTTTGGCAAGAAGAGGGAGTCCCCATCTGCTGGCTTCTGTTTTCGCAGCCAGGCATGTGGCATGGTCATCAGCACAGCGGAGATGGAGATGGGGGAGAGGAGGAGGGGAAGGCGTGGAACGCTCGCTCGTATTGGAACATAGCAAAGCAAGCCAAAAGGAGCAGGGCTAGGATCGCAAGGCAGGGCTGCTGGCCCATTTGCAGCCCGAGGCTGGGAATTTGAAATGAGGCCAGCCTGTGTGCCGGGAGGATTTTCTCCAGCAACTTCATCTGCTCTGGGAATGGCAGGGAGCCCGTGGATGGAAGGGACTGGCAGCAGCTCCCCCAGGGAGGCTGCAGGAGCAGGGCCCTGAGGTTCTGTGGCTCTCCTTCTGCAGAGGGGAACACAGGGGCATCTGTACACCTTCTAGATCAACAAGCAAAGGCCATAGCACCTGCTCATACCCAGGATGGGACATTCAGATCTCCCAGATTCCCCAATCCCACACCAAAGGGCCTCCAGTGGAGGCCCTGCTCCTCTGCGAGCCATGCCTACCTTCCACTCCCCCTTTTTTTTTTTGTATTTTATTAGAGACAGGGTCTCACTGAGTTGCTAAGTGCCTCACCATTGCTGAGGCTGGCTTTGAACTCGCGATCCTCCTGCCTCAGCCTCCCAAAGTACTGGGATTACAGGCGTGCGCCACCGCGCCGGGCTTCCACTCCCAATTGTTAGAAAAATGCTGAACATAGTTAACTTAGCCGGGAACACTGTGTTAGTGAAATAAAAGGGTTTATTGGGGTGCCACGTGGGCAAGGGTAGGGAAAGGAAGGAAGGGAAGGGGATTAGGGAAGGGGGAAAAGGGATGGACGGGATCAGGGACAGGCAGGAACAGAGAGAGGCGCGAACAGAGAGCGATTTCAGTCTGGGGCTGGTTTAAATAGAGTAGGGGTCATAAAACCCCCTTGGAGTGAGTCCTTGCCCTATAGGCTACCAGAGGTCAGGAGGTAGTGGACAGGGCACTTGCTGGTCAGGTTTTCTGGTCACGCTGAGGATCTTGGGAGGTGTAGTTTTTCACAAAGCACCTGGGGAGGTGTGGCCTTCTGTCTGGGAGGCGCAGCCTCCTGCCTGGAATCCAACACCAATGCCATTGCTATAGTATGAACCTAGAATGTTCCCAAAGGCAATGTGTTAAAGACTTGACCCCCAAGTGGCAATAATGGGAGGTGGACACTTTAAAAGGTGGGGCCTAGAGGGAGGTCTTAGGTCACTGGGAACGTGCCCTTGAAGGGGATTCTGGGACCATATCTTCCTCTCTCCTTCCCTTTCTCTTCCACATTTCCACCATGAGAATGCTTCTTTCTCCACGTGTGCTGTCTCACCATAGTACCTAAAGCAATAGGGCTAACCAACCATGGACTGACCTCCAAGACTGTGAGCCCAAATAAACCTTTTCACTTTTTAAAAAAATATTTATTTATTTACTTTAGTTGTACACAATGCAATGCATTTATGTTTACGTGGTGCTGAGGATCGAACCCAGGCCACGTACGTGAGAGGTGAGCGCTCTGCCGCTGAGCCACAACCCCAACCCAAACCTTTTCACTTTATAAGTTGATTATCTCAGGCATTTGATAACAGTATGGAAGGCTAGCTAAATGACTACCTTCCTTTTGGCTCTTGTGCCCAGCCTCAGAGAGAGGGCAACAGGTGAGCAATGCTTCCAGGTAGAAATCAACATGCAAAAGTCGAAACACTCTGATCTGCTCTTCTTCACGTGAGACAAGTCCACGATGGCGCATAAAATAAAAGGAAACTCCGCAAGAGTAATGAAATTTGCTTGTAGTGTGTTCTTTTGGAATCCATCCATCTTCTCCCTGAGAACTCTAAGAGCATCGGAGAAGCCCAGAAACCTGGAGGATGGTTCACTTTAGTAGAGCCAGAAAGTCAAATCCAAAAAGCCTCTCTGATGGTTTATTTTTTTTTATTTTTGTACCAGGGATTGAACTCAGGGGCACTTGACCACTGGGCCACATCCCCAGCCCTTTTTTTTTTTTTTTTTTTTCTTTTTTGGTATTTTATTTAGAGACAGGGTCTCACTGAGTTGCTAAGTGCCTCACCATTGCTGAGGCTGGCTTTGAATTTACAATCCTCCTGCCTCAGCCTCACAAGTTGCTGGGATTACGGGCGTGCGCCACCGCACCCAGCTGATGGTTGTTTTTTGTCCTCACTCAAGAAGGCCTTGACAGGCAAACGCTGTGATTTGTGTGGCATTTGGGACATCCCTTAGCAAAGGAGTGGAGGGTCCTCAGCATCACTGTGGAGAGTTGTATTCCTGCGAGGGCGTCCGTATGGCTACCGACCCACTCTGGTCAAGAGGCAGCCCAGCATCCTATAGGGGGCTCTCGGGTGAGTGAAACAAGCCAGACACAGAAGATGAATGCCCCCTGACTCCCCCTGCATGGGGTACCTAAAACAGTGGAATCCCTAGAATCAGAGAGTGGAATGGTGGCTTCCAGGGGCTGGGGTGGGGGAAATGGGCGGTCACTTGTCGATGGGCACAAGTTTCAGTTCAGTGAGGTGAACACACTCTCGAGATCCTCTGCCTATGCTGTTCCTGTGGTCAACAATGCTGTGTTGCACACTTAAAAATTTGTGAAAAGAGTAGATCTCATGTTAAGTATTCTTACCACAGTGAAAGAAAAGAAGAAAAAATAAAAGAAAAGAAAATGGAAGGGAGGAAGAACCCGTCCTAGGAGAGCTCGTTAAAACCCAGATTGCTGGGCCCCTCTGAGAGCTGACTACCAGGCCTGGGGTTAGGCTTAAGAACCTGCATTTCTCAGCCCTGCCCCCACTGGGGATGCTGGTGCTGGTCTGCAGGCCATAGGGTCCAACCACTGGCCCAATGGAAGAAGGCCACATGTCTGAATCCTGGCCCAGTTGAGCTACGCTAACTTGGGTGAGTTCCTTCTCTGTTCTCAAATGCATTGGCGACCATTGAACTGCACACCTGGAGAAATTGTTTTGAAAATCACGTTGAGTCCAAAGCCCCGAGCGGACACTCAGTAAAAGAAAGCAGCTGCTATTCTTGTCCCTGTCCTGCCACACCTCCACCACTCACAGCTGTCTGCATCAGGCCTCCAAGACAAGCATTGCCTTGGCCTCAGGAGCCGTGAGGAGGTTACCGAATTGGTTCTCTCTCCACCCTCTCTTCCTCCTCTTCTGAACACTCAAGCCCCAAAATAGCCCTCCACACCCACCAAGGCACTGCCAGCGATGACATTTCCAAGCGGAGGAGATAACTGATCACTTTCAAATTTTGTATTATTTTAAGTACATTATCTTTAAATCTGGGTCAGGATGAAAAAATGAACTTGGTCTCATAGAATGTTAGAGCTGAGAGGAAACTTCAAAAGCACCTAATTTCTCGTTAAAGGTGAGGAAGTTAAAGGTGAGAAAATAGAGAACCAGACAGGGGCCGCAAAAGTGGCACAGCATATTAAATGGCAGCTGCAGACCTGGAGGCCAGGTGTGCTACCTGGAGGCCAGGTGAGCTGCCGGCCAGCCTCGAGCTCAGTCTTTCAAAACATGATGCTCAGCCCAACTGGCCAACAATGGCATGTTTTCATGAATAAAACTGCACTTTTCCTGGATGTGTGAGGAGACCTTGAGCTTCTGAATGCAAGTGACTCTCACTCCAAGGTAATGGTGGGGAACAGATCAAGATCAGAATCTCTGAGGAAAGAGGGAGATTTTCTTTTTTAAATTTTTGTTTGTTTTTGTTGTTTTTTTCCATGGTGCAGGGGATGGAACCCAGGGTCTTGCATAGGTTGGGCCCTTACTCCACCACTGAACTACGCCCTTAGCCCAGGAGAGACATTTGAATGCTTATCAGAGAAGGGCATTTGTTGAAAAAGGTTTGAAAATACTGGCCTGGCAACATGTAGCCCCCCTCCTTCATTTGCTTTTCCCTTTGGTAGGTCAGGAGCTAGACCAGTTTCTTTGCCTTAATGCTTCCAAAATGACTTCTGCTGCAGGTGATCGACTTTCTTCTTCTGTCTTCCCTCGCTTCCCTCTAACACTGTTCCCCAATGTGGAGAGCACATCTGTTGCTTTTATTTAACTAAAGTGAAGTTCAAGACTGATGCGCCTCACATTTTCTCTTACTCCACTGTTCTCTGTTGTCCTGTTAGCCAGCATTTATAGACCTGTTATCGCAAGCACTCAGGAACTGCTGCGGTGCTCACAGTGCCTCGAGAAAATGTGGTCTGAAGGTACTTAGTGCATGCTGGCCACTGGGCCACATGGGTGACTCAGTGGTCAACAAGGTGGACACTGTCCCTACCCCTGTGGGGTGTTCAGGATGCCTCCTAAGAAATGGCTTATTTCTGTCCAGGAGCCAGTCAAACCATGGTGGTCAGGATGAGAGAGGTGGGCGCGAGGCCTGGGATGTACAAACTTGCAGAAGCTGATAGTTACAGTTTGGGGAAGTTTGTGATCCAGGGGTGAAATACAGCCACTATTCGAAATTAAGTTACATAAACTTATAGGTCAATAAATTATATTTAACAACAAAGATAAGGCACACTCCAAACCCATTCCTTCCTAATTATCTTTCATGTTGTGCTAATACCTATGCTCTTTTTTTTTCCAAATTTATTTTTTATTCTAGGTTGTTAGAAATGACAGAAGAATATATTACATTTCATATTATACTTATAGAGCACATTTTTACATATCTCTGGTTGTATACAAAGTATATTCACACCATTCATGACTTCATACATGCACTTAGGGTAATGATATCCATCTCATTCTACCATCTTTTTTTTCTTCACCCTTTTGCTCCCTCCCTTCCCCTCCCTCCCCATTGGCCATTCTAGTGTTCCTCTAATCCTCCTATGCTCCCCGTCCCAGCCCCACTGTGAATCAGCCTACTTATATCAGAGAAAACATTCGGCATTTGGCTTTTTGGGATTGACTAACTTCACTTAGCATTATATTATCTAACTTCATCCATTTACCTGTGAATGCCATGATTTTATTCTCTCTTATTACTGAGTAATACTCCATTGTGTGTATATACCACATTTTCTTTATCCATTCATCTACTGAAGGGCATCTAGGTGGTTCCACAGTTTAGCTATTGTGAATTGTGCTGCTATAAACATTGATGTGGCTGTGTCCCTGTAGTATGCTGTTTTTAAGTCCTTTGGGTATAGACCCAGGAGTGGAATAGTTGGGTCATAAGGTGGTTCCATTCCAAGTTTCCCAAGGAATCTCCATACTGCTTTCCATATTGGCTGCACCATTTTGCAGTCCCATCAACAATGTATGAGCGTGCCTTTTTCTCCACTTCCTCGCCAACATTTATTGTTGTTTGTGTTCCTAATACCTAGGCTCTTGAAGTCATTTACATCTAGGTGGCAGGAATGATACCTAGAGCAGAGCCCCATTGGCATTTCCCAACTCTGTGGTAAGGTCATCAAGTTAGTAACTTGACACTGGCCATGGTGGAAATACTAGGACCCAGACTACAAACCCAGGCTCCTTTTCTTCCTTTTTCTTCCTGAGAGCTAAATGTTAAACACTTTCTAGCAAACACGAGGTACAAGTGACACCCTACCAAGCATCAAGAACCAGATGAATAATTAAGGACATTTGCAGGATGTGTCTTTAAACCAGTCCTTGAATGCTAAAAGAGATGGGGTCAAGGTAAATTTGGGGTCATGCTGTCTATAAGCCTCTCTGGGGCTGAGGGTGTAGCTCAATAGCACAGCACTTGCCTAGGATGCACTAAGGCCAAGGCTTGATCGCAAGCCCTGCAAAAACAAGAAAATTATAAGCCTTTCTCCTGGGCACTGTCAATGTTGAGTTGTTTTTGATGGGAAAGATGAGGCTTTTAAAAAAATAATAGCTTTGTTGAGATATAATTCCCAAATATATACAGTTCATCTAATAAAGGTGTACAATGTTTTAAAAGTTTATTCACAGAGTTGTGCCACTATCCCCACATTTAATTTTAGAACATTTTCATCACCCCCCAAAGAACTATTCTACCTATGAGCAGTTGCTCCCTGTTTTCCCTCCCAGCCCCTTTCTCCTTGGCCTTAGGCAACCACTAAACTACTTTCTGCCTCTACAGATTTAAGGCTATTTTGTAAAGCTGACACAGAAGTCAGAAATTGCATGCGTTAATCTTGGAGAGAGCTCCTTGGGCAGCACGCCCTGGGCCAGCCCTGCATTTACCCAATATTCTTTAGTGAGATCAGTCTGACCCTGACTGGCCCATACCCTCCCGGTGGGCCAACTCGTTCCCCTGGGAAGGATCAAAGAGAAGTCCCTGCAGGTAAACTGAGTTGTCTCTGGAGCTAGCCCCAGGCTGCAGGTACAAGCTGTAATCTTGGTGGGTGAAGAATTCAGAGAAGTGAGCCAGAGGGCTGCTCAGGTGAACAGGGGCCTTAGCGTGGTCACCAACTCTGTCCCAGGAGGAGTCAACCTGGTGGGAGGGTCTCACACTGCAGTTTTCAACAAAAGCAGCAGGTGACTACTCCTGCTCTGTAACTTGAGGCCACAACCAAGACCCCCTTACCTCAAGAATTCCTGCCACCAAGCCGGGCGCGGTGGCGCACGCCTGTAATCCCAGCACTTTGGGAGGCTGAGGCAGGAGGATCGCGAGTTCAAAGCCAGCCTCAGCAATGGCGAGGCACTTAGCAACTCAGTGAGACCCTGTCTCTAATTAAATACAAAAAGGGCTGGGGATGTGGCCCAGTGGTCGAGTGCCCCTGAGTTCAATTCCCAGTACAAAAAAAAAAAAAAAAAAAAAAAAGAATTCCTGCCACGTGCTTACAACAGCATCTGAAGTTCCTGTCATTCCTGTTCCTTACGCCATCATCCCCAGATGCTACAGGTGACATTCTTGGGATGGGATTTAGGTGGGGGTGAAGGGCCCCAACACCTGCCTCAGGTCAGTAAAGTTGTTCTCTTGCAAAGAAGCAAAATCTCTGGTGCGTTCTGATGTTGCTGATATGAAGTTTGGACAGAGGCCGTGAGTGGAGTAACAGATCTAGATTTTAAAGATAGAGGGTGGGTTTGGGGAAAGGTGAGCCCGGAGGAAAAGCTGGGGAGGAAGGAATGGACCAGGGGGTTGAGAGGCCTCAATATTTGAGGAAAAATGTGGGGAGTTTGCTCCAACCTGGTTCCTTCAACCCATCTTTTCTCTCCCTCCTTTTCTCCTTCCCCTCCATCTTTTTCTCTTCCCATCCCACACTATAAATAATTGCAAGTCTTTGTTCTTTGCCTTGGGAATAGCTTCCCCAGCTGTTGCTACATTTCTGAACCGAATAAAGCATCTCTTGAAATCCACAAAAGAAATTGATTGAATTGTGTGTGTTTTTTAAAAGTGGTTTGATTCTCATTAGAGGGAAAAAAAAATCTCCCTTGCAAAAGAAAGAACATGGAGTGCATCTAATAGCCATTTGCTCTCATGTGACAAGCAGTGACAAGCACACCGTCGGGGTGGCTCCTCCTAGCCACCCTGGTTGCTGTGGCAGAGGTGAGACGGGCAAATGCAGGTCACAGGTCGCAGGTACAGTTGCAGCCTCCGACCACCCTGAGGCCCATCCCTTCTCCTCTCCCTCCCTCCTTGGGTCTCAGGAAACTGCATCCCAGCCACATCTCTTGGAAGCTCTCTGGGCACGGGTGGACTAGTTTCTAAGCAATAATTACTTGCTTTCATGGCATTATGGAAAGCAGTTCTAGAAGGCAGGACTGCTGAGGAATGGCATCTGCTCTGTTGCTGCTGAGAAGAAAAGCAAGTAGTGCATATGGTGTGTTTTCAGGGCCAAGTGTTTTGGAGGGATTTCTCGTGGATGCTGATTCAACGGGCAGGGGGTGGGGGGATAAGATGGCTCTGTTTCTTGCGGTTTCTCATGGTCAGGAGAGGCCTGGAGACCTGCTGGTGCCTCAGACCTCCCATGCCCAGACTCCACGTGAGCAGGGTTTGTCATTAGAACACACAGTGGACCCTTTTACAAAATTACATATCCTTTGCACTGATGCCCACACAGCCAGAGGGTGGTCCCAGCTCAGACAGTCATGGCTGACGCCTCACTCCAGGCCTGAAGAAATTCCAAAGCCCTCCCACCTGAACCACAGCTCCCAAATGGCTTCTGTCTGCAC
This sequence comes from Tamias sibiricus, assembly GCA_025594165.1. Classification (NCBI taxonomy): domain Eukaryota; kingdom Metazoa; phylum Chordata; class Mammalia; order Rodentia; family Sciuridae; genus Tamias; species Tamias sibiricus. The sequence goes on from CM046659.1 coordinate 18,786,301, forward strand.
AGCCATCCCTGCCTGTCTCTGAGGTCCTGCTTTCACATAGGCTGTTGTTGCTATTTTTGTTTTAAGTTGTGGCAAAACACACAGAATGTGAAATTTACCACTTTTACAGTGTAAGTTCAGTGGCATTGTGTTGCAATGTTTGGCAACCATCAGCACTATCTAGTTGCAGAAATTTTCGTCACCCTACATGGAAACCCCATACTTACTAAGCAGTCACTCCCTACTCCTCTTCCCCCAGTCGCTGGTGACCATTGATCTGCCGTCTTTCTCTATGGATTTGTTTATGCTGGACCTTTCATACAAACGGAATCAAACCACATGTGACCTTTTGTGACAGGTGTCTTCTACATAACATAATGTTTTGAGTTCATCCACGCAGTAGCACGTCTCGGTCTGCTACTCATTTTCATGGCTGAGTAATCCTCTGTTGTGTGGCTCTACCACATTTTGATAACCCATTGCTACTATTTTGCTCTTTGTCTACCCAAATGTGAATCTTGGGTACCAATCCAAGCAGTTTGGAGGAAATGGATATAGGAATAAGCAGAAGGTAGCTTCTGTCCGGCCCCTCGGTAACTGGGAGGGCTGTTCACAGGCCAATATGGTAGTAAAGAATATGTCAGCATGAGATCAGCTATTAGCCTATGGGGAAGAATGAAGTCATCAGAAAAGGCTTCAAGGAAGAGTCTGGAATGTTAGACAAGACTTGAAAAGGGAAGAGGACTCCAGGTAAGTAGAAACAGGAATGAGCAAGGAGTATGGGAATGTAAAGATTGGCCCGTCTCAAGACCACGGTCTGATATAGAAGATGTGGTCACTATCTGGGGACAGGAGGTCAGAAGACACAGCTGGAACTGCCAGGGGGACTGATGGGCAGTCCGAAGCCAGTGGGGTGCTAGAGCAGAAGAGGGTTGAATAAAGGCCAAGTCCCAGACAATGCAGCCTGGCTGAGACAGAGCCTGGTCAAGGACTGGGTGCAGGAGATGGGGTCCTTCATTCCAGGTTGAGGTCATTACAGGGACTCCACCAGGAAGGAACAAGGGTCTGTAGTCAGAGTGGCCTCCATGTCAGGACCTAAGTGCCTTCGGCCTCTATACTAACCCTATTGTGCCCCAGACATGCAAACTGGGATTGCCCAGATGGACTGTGAACCTTGCCCAGCTGCCAGAATTTTTGATGTTATTTCCAGGTTCAGAAAAGGGTGTGGACACTTTGGGAGTGGACAGATGGACCAGGAAATGCCACGGTGGCTTTATAGATGTCTTCCCACCTCCAACACTCCTGACAGCAAGAGCCTTTTACATCTCAAAGTTCACCTTGGCTGTGTTCCTCCACCTTTCACTGAGGGCAAGGGTGGAAGACCAAGAGCCTGGGAAGCTTGGAGAGGCCAGAGTCTTTGATGGATTTACACCTGAGGATGCAACCTCTGGGGTGCACCCTGGAAAGTCCCTGCCAGCTCCCTCTAAGTTACCCTGCAGGATGGAGCCATCCCCATTCCTGGGATTCTCAGGACCGTATTCAACAGGCCGCCTCGCTCCATGGGAAGTCTTGAGCTTCCTCCTCAGTGCATCCTTATTCCCATCCGATCTAAAGAGCTGACCTGACTGATTCCTCGAGCAGCACCCAAAGGGGACTCAATCCTGCCACACAAGGGCACCGGTGGATGCTCCTTCTTGCCGTGAATGAGATCCTGCCACTGGCTCTTCATTTGTTAACTATGACAGTACTTCCTCAGAGCGGGGACAAGGGCCTTCTCGGCCCTTCATGACCAAACACTGCTCCCAACTTACAGGAGGAGCCTCTTGCCACCCTCAGCTCAGATAAGGAGTAATGCTTACTGTCAAAGTAAATGGAGAAGGAAAATTCTCCAAAACATCTGCAGGAGGATGTGGCTCAGGAGACAGTAGAACCTGAAATAAGTAAGCAGAGTGTATGGGGACATTGTCATCATTTAACAGGTGCCATCTTTCCTTCCTTTTTGGGTTGAGGAAACTAAGGTCTAGAGGGAGAGGATGTCATCCTTCCTGAGATCTGCAGCTAGGACCAGAACCAGTCTACCTCCTAATATGCTGGATATCCCCCACCCCCACCCCACCCCCAGCCATGTGTTAGCTTTTCATCATTATAAAGAAAATACCTGAGGGCTGGGGCTGTGGTTCAGCGGTAGAGCACTCGCCTAGCATGGCGCGGCCTGGGTTCGATCCTCAGCACCACGTAAACATAAATGCATTGCATTGTGTACAACTAAAGCAAATAAATAAATATTTAAAAAAGAAAAAAAGAAAATACCTGAGAGGATTAACCTATATGAGAACAGGCCACAATCAGGCAGATCTGTTGCTCTGGGGCTCTGATGGGTGTGCCAGATAGCCATGGGGAGGAAGGCATGGTCAGGAAGCAAAAGCAGGAGGAAGGCCTGGCGTCCCACAATCCCCTTCAAGGGCTCACCCCAAAGACCTAAGGACCTCCCCCGAGGCCCTACCTCCTAAAGGTTTTACTGTAGTGGCACCCCCTCCTCCACAGAAAATCTTAACTAAGCTTCTCCAGAAATCTTCGCCATGGCTGATTTTAGGACTGTCAGCAAAAGAGTCTCTACAAAAGAGTTCACTGTAGGTAAACTTCCTATTTTCCTGTTGCTCTATTACTTGGCCACTGGCCTGGAAGAAATCAGCACTCCAGGTGCTGGACACCTCTTTATACTTGTTTTTCACAAACATGTATCCAGTGTAGTAGTTTGTAGAAATGTGTTTGCAAATACAAAGTGTGATAAAAAGGACAAATTCTTTAACAAGGCCTCTGGCCTTGAGCTGGAGCTTCACAGAGATGTCTGCATTTCTAAGATGAGAGAAGTTACCAGTTGGGCTCCATGGTAACAGCTGCAGGGGGAGGAACGAAAGGGGAGAAGAAGCTCTCCCCTTCTCAGGTGTTGTCCTTGAAGGGTTAACTTGCCCAGTGAAGGGCAAGAACCACACCCGGGACCGCCTTGTAGAAAAGGGGGGGTTTATTAAGGGAAAGTGAGAAAGGGGGGGGAAGGGGGAAAAGGAGAAAGGGAAAGGGGAACGGGGAAGGGGAGAGCTGGTGAGAAGATGACGTCGAAAAGAGAAAGAGTTCTGGACAAGCCGGGGCTTAAGTACCGAGGGGTGGGAGCGTGACTTGTATGGTCCGGATTGGCTCAGAAAGGGAGAGCCCGCCCTGGGTTGAATTCCTGTGAGAGGCGAGTATTCCCAGGATCAGGAAGGGCGGGGACTCGGAGCCTGCCAAAGGTGAATTCTCCTGAGAGTTGGGCACTTCCGGGAAGGTGCCTGGGGGTATGGCCTGCCAGCCTGAATCTTATCCAACACCCAGAACAGTGAAAAAAAAAAAAACCTGCTTTTATGTGAACATCTGTAAACTGTGAACTTCTGAGCCCCTCCCCTTACATGCTGGGTATAAAGTTCTGAAACTACCTGAACTCGGGGTTCAGGGGATTGATTGATTACAGTGAAGGCTGTACCCTCTGGACCTGGCTGCAGCCAAATAAAACTGTTTCCTGTTATCTTCGGTGCCTTGCCTCGTCTGTCCCTACAACATTACCACTCAACAACAGTGCCACCCCGGAGATCAAGTTTTCCACACGTGGACCATCGAGGGACATTTACCACACACACTAGAGAATTTCATTTCTGTATTCCAAAGGCTCGTATCACCTCGCAATGCAAAAGATGTCCAATTTATCCCTGAGAGTCCCAAAGCCAACTGTTCCAGCCTTGCTCAAAAGCCCGAGTCCAAAATTTCCTCCAAGACTCAAGAAAAACCCAACTGTAAGCCCCTTTGAAAATTAAAAGGAAAGTTGCCCATTTAAAAAAAATACTTATTTATTTGCTTAGTTGTACACAATGCAATGCATTTATGTTTACGTGGTGCTGAGGATTGAACCCCCGGGCCGTGCACGTGCTAGGCGAGCGCTCTACCGCTGAGCCACAACCCCAGCTCAAGTTGCCCATTTTTAAGATACAGGGGTGGGACAGGCACAGGGTAAACATTCCTATTCCCAGAGAAAGGAATAGGAAAATAGTAAGGAGGGATGGACCCCAAACAAGACCTAAACCCGGCAGGGCCAATGTTAAATCCTAAAGCTCCATGGTCAACATCTGGGGCGTGTTGTGGTACAGCATGGCTCCCGAGGCCTGCACAGCTCCACCCCTCTGGTTTTGCTGTTTGCAGCCCACATGGCCACTCTCTCTCAGGCTGGATCTGCTCACTGCCTGCAACTTTCCTTGGCAGGTGTTGCATGGTGGTGGCACCTCTACCTTCCAGGGGATTTTCACTGAAGCTTCAGCTTTAATTCCACAGCTCCCACATTGGGAGCCACCTGCAGGGACTTGGACCCCATCACAAGCTGCCTGGCCTTCCAGACTTTCCCTTTAAATCTTGATGGAAGACACCATGACCCCATAACTCTTGCATTCTGCATGCCTGAAAAATCACCATCACGTGGATGGCACAAAGGTCTGCCTCCACTGAGGGCTGTACCCGAGCGCACTTGAATCATGACTGTAGTGGGCTCAGAACAGGTCACTGACCCAACACAGAAGCAAATCCCAGGGCAGTACTGTGCATGCAGGTCACCCTAGGATTCTTTTGTGAAGCTATTCTCTCCTGAAGTCTTTGAAACCAATTCCTATCTCTGCATCTCTGAGTCAGTGGTGGGTGGGGTGGCCTTGCAGATTTCTGAGAAGGCCTGCAGGCATCTCTTCTATTGTCCCAAAGCAAAGCACTTGGCTTCTTTTTATAGGTGCTAATCTCTTTAGCAACTGCACCCACTTTGGCCACACCTTTACATAGAACTCCTTTCTCACCTAGGTACACATTTTCCAAATCTTTTTGCTCTCCTTTTTGTTCCTAATTCTCACTGTCAATTTGGCTAAAAGCAGCCAACAATACCCCTGCCATGGTAAATGCTTAGTTGCTTTCATTTTCTCACCAAACTAGTATTATCCCCTTTAAGCTTGGTCTCTCACAAACCATCAGGTCACAGACAAAACACAGCTAATTTTCCCCCCATGTCTAATAAGGATGGCCTCTAATCTAATTCCTAGGAGAAACCTCATTTCTATCTGAAACCTCATCAGCATAGTCTTTACTGTCCACATTTCTATCAACATTCTAGTATGCTGAGCCTTATCCAGAACTGCCTTTAAGTTTCATTTATAACATTTTAAGCTTTCTGTAGCATGTGCCTTCAATTTTTCCCAAACTCCTCCTGTAAACCCATTCCAAAGTTTCCTCCACATCAACAAGAATAGCTATTGTCACTGTAATAAGCAAAGGCGACTTAAAATGTCTCCACCCGATGGCCCATTAACCCACCCTTAAACCGTCTCCACCTGAGGGCTTTAAGGGCATATTGACCCTGTGCTTTATAAACCCTGCCCTTGCTATGAGCAAGTGCCATTTTCTACCACCCTGCTTTGTGCTGTGCGTAGTTCGTGGCACCGGCCAGAATAAAGGCTTCATTGGCTATTATGTGAGTAGCTTGTGAGACTTTTTTCCTGAAAATTGGATACAACATTTGGAGGCCCCTAGCGAGATTCTTTATTCTCCTTGCCCTCACACCCAAATTCGGCCTACTGTGCCCAATCACGGACTCCTTCTTGGGGTAGGGGAGAGCTCCTGAGAGACATTCCTCAGCCTCGCCCCGAGAGGACTGCCGCTCAGTTCTCCGGATGCCTCTACGAAGCCGCCTGTGTACCTGTCTGGTGAGATCTCTTCTGGGGGACAAGTTCAGACTGGACGCAGTCGCTTACACCGAATCCCAGGACCGGCCGAGATGTCGCTCCTGTCCACCTGGTGGGCCTCCCTGTATGGCCCAATCTGGTTCTGTGTGGTGCCCAGTTTGGTTGTCTGGTGGGCCTCTCTGTGTGGCCCAGTCTGGTTGTCTTTTGTCCTTGTGTCTGTTTATTTCTTGTGTGGCTGATCTTTGTTTGTGTGCTAGCATTCTCATCAGTTTCATTTTTCCCTCCCTCCCTCCTGAGCCGGCTGGGGGGGGGGGGGAAGTAGCCAACGCAGCGCAGCAGCAGAGCCCCACGAGGCCCGCCCGGGCCAACTCCTCCAAACACTTTTCCCGTCTGAAGAGCACGAGCAGATCTGGCGGGAAGCCCAGCGGTCCATCCTCGGACTGAACAGTTTGCTTACAGATGACCCTGTTCATGTCAACTGGGTCTTTCCTTCTGCTCACCCGAACTGGGACCCCAACAGTGATGGAGGTAAGGAGGCTCTAGATTGGTTTTAGCTTTTGTAACTCAGTCAGCCCCAGATATAAGGAAGAAGTTGCAGAAAAAAAGTGCCTTAGGCATGAGGTATCTGCTCACAATTGCAGTTCCCCACCCTTCCAGACCTCAGCCAGGACTTGCATTGAAATGCAAATGGGGACCAGCCCGTCATTTTTCTAGGACTCTTGATTTTTCTTGATCCAATATGTATTTTTTGAGCTCGTGATTTTGACCCTATGCACCTAGGTTAATGTTGTTTTGATCAGTTTTATTTTTATTCAACTATGAAGTTTTTAAACATCTGTAACATTGCAATGGAGATTGCCTAAAAAGCTACAAGGCCTTTGCTATTGTGTTGTGTGCACGCTTGTGCTATGTATTGTATGTCTATATGTGAGTATGTCCATATGTCATGTACATGATACCAAGATTGGCAAATAGAAAAAGAGCGCTCATGAAAATTTTTAAAAAAATGGATCCAAATACCTTTAATTCATGTGATTTAAAAGGTTCAATTTAAATTGGGTAAACAAATGAAAATAAAGGTACCTTTAAAATGAAACTTAACTCACAAGTCTCTCTAGCTGGTCAAAGAACCAGTAAAATGTTGTCTAATATCCCTTGGTCCTAGGACTTCTCTTCAGCAAGGAAGGAATGGCTAGTACTGTTCAGTCTGATATTTGGTAAAAGTAAAGTAGATTTGACATGGGATTACTCATTTGTGAGTAACTTTGTTTGTTAAACATCTGATTAATTTTCAAGGTTAAAATGCTGTTAAATATGCCATCAAGTAACTCCTTGAATTCCATTGGGTAACATTATTGATTGTTTTCATAAATTGGTAAATGAAAGAAGAAAAGAAAGGGTTCCAACAGGTATAATTTTATATACTTGAACATTGTGTTCTCGTGAAGTGGTTAACAGATGTGTGTGATTCTGTATAAAGATTTATAAAAGATTTCTGTGTATGCAGAAGCTCAAAGGTTTCAGCTGTTTCTTTTGGGAGTACTGTCAATAACAATATTTTTTGTTGAGATAAAAAGTTTGCCTAAATTCAAATTATTACAAGGATTATTTGAAATTGTGAATGAAAAAAGGGGTTAACAGGAGAAAGAAATGAAGGTTGTAGATATGGTCACTTAAGTGATGTAAAAGTTCTGTAAAAATTGGTTAACTAAGTATATAAAACAATCAGGAAAAGCTATTTAAATATTGCTATAATGACACACCTGGGTTAATTTAAGACAATAAGCAATCACCTAGGATGGTACAAACCCCAATTAATGGAAAGGGTAAATGACAGTAAGGTTATAGGCATTAAAGTAAAGCCCAGTGCTCTCAATTTAAGATTGGTGAGACCAATTTGCTAGATATTTAAGATCAAGACTTTAAGTTAAATTAAAAGGGCCAAGAAAACCAATATTTGGCTCTTGCCCTCAGAGTCAGTCTGGATCCAGGGAACAGGGAACGTCTCTAAAGAGCTTTGCAACTCTCCCTTTTCTTCACTGACAGAGCTGCCACCAGCCCCTGAGTTGTACATTTGATAGTTTCCATCATCAGAGAGTCATTGAGTGTCTCAGCTGCAGGTCCAAAAAAGACTCCAGGAAGGAACTTCCTGCCCCATTGTGGATGGAAGGGCAAGGTGGTATTTCTTTCTTCTTTTTCTTTCTTTTTTTTTTTTAATATTTATTTATTTGTTTTAGTTGTACACAATGCAATGCATTTATGTTTACGTGGTGCTGAGGATTGAACCCGGGCTGCGCACGTGCTAGGCAAACGCTCTACCGCTGAGCCACAACCCCAGCCCCCAAGGTGGTATTTCTAATAGAAACATGGAGAGAATGGAGAAAGGGCAGTTTATAGAAGGGGTGAGGGGTATAGAAGGGACAGTTCCTTCAATGTCCACTATAATCAGCATCTAATGTTTATTGATCGAGCCCTCTGGCATTTATTTAATTGTTTGTTATTTAGGTACCAGAGCAGAGTCTTATTCCCCCTCGTTGCCCACCAAGGAGAGCTGTCACCCAGGAGTAAGATAAAAAGTTGGCTTTGGAACAGGAGCAGGAGGGCCTTGCTTGGGAAGACAGGGCCCCTGAGGAAAGATGCTGCTTCCCAGATTGTACAGGTCTTCAGGTGGGCAGTCCCTGCCCTGGAGGATGACGCTGTATGCAGAGGTGCCCATGAGTGTGCAGGTGCCTGACTCTTCCACGGGGCCTGAAAGGGCTGTCCAACCCCCATCAGAAGAACAAGGCACAGGAGCTCATCCGCCTCACCAGATGTCACTCTCTCACCTGAAACGCATCAAGAAGAGGCGCCACGGGACTGGTTACAGTGGCACACACTGCATCAGATTCAGATCATTCAGTGAACTCGTCACAAGGTCGACAGGTGACGGACCTCTGACTCACTTTCCCGAGGCTTTAGCTCAGCTTGATCTCCCTTCTTGAAGTGGCCTACGTATTACCTGCCATCAGGACCCTGGCCTAGAATAAGTTCCATGTTCTGATGGCTCTGTGTCCTGGATGAATTCTTTGGCTGGACGGTCATCTGAGCTGATCTTATGGGACTCTTTTGCATTTATATCTGTTTTCAACCTTTGCTTTCAGTTCAGCCTCCTTAAGCCTTCTCAGCCTTTCTGTAAAGGAGAGTATATATATTCATATGTATGTATATGTGTGCATACGTATATACATATATATAATTGTGTGAAGTATGATATATATATGTATATATATATCATTGTGTGAAGTATGGTGTGTGACTTGAGTGTTATAGATATTTGTAATTAAGATTGAAATAAAAGAATCTGTGATCCCAGGGTTATGACTACCAAGCAATCCATGAGTATTCAATGTCTTACAAATGATGAAAGCGAGTAGTGACACACGCCTATAATCCCAGCGGCTTGGGAGGCTAAGACAGGAGAATCGTGAGTTCAAAGCCAGCCTCAGCAATGGCAAGGTGCTAAGCAACTCAGTGAGACCCTGTCTCTAAATAAAATACAAAATAGGGCTGAGGATGTGGCTCAGTGGTCGAGTACCCTGGAATTCAATCCCTAATACAAAAATAAATAAATAAAATAAAATAACCTAAACAATGAAAGTGATGTACCTTGTGAATTTATTGTTATTCAACAAATTCTGATACTGTGGAAAGACACAAAGGCGTCCAGTCTGTTAAGGACATAGCACGCTCAAGACAGACAACAATGACAGCAAAGGACACGAACCTCCAGGCCATCCACAGGCTTTTCTGATTTTGTCTCTCAGGGACAGAGTCACTAACACTGTCCCAGAGGACTGAATAGAGTCCGTCGAGTTGTGGGACTTATCAAGGAGGACTGAGGTGTCTCCAGAACGGAAGGGGGTAAGTGAATGGAACCATGTTCAAACTGTCTGATTAGACCCACCCCTGTCCCCGAGGTGAAGCAGAGTCCCATGCTCAAAATGCCTAGTACTTCACATTTCATGTAGCTTTTACTGTAATTTCTTGAGATCAGGGTCCCTGTGTTCTACGTCATTGTAACCCCAGAGCTGGCAACAGTGCTTGTCATAAAAACTGAATTCCCAGCCGTTACTTGCAGTCCGCAGTAGGGCCTGTCCTCCCCAGCTTCCGGCTCCTTCTCCCCCTGGAACATCTTCCTCTGGCCCTTTGCCTGCCTAGTTCCTCCTTATCCTTGGGGTCTCTGCTCAGCTGTCGCAGTTCCAAGGTGCCTTTTATTTACTTTTATTTTATGTTTTTAACATTTCTTAGTTGCCAATGGACCTTCATTTTCGTTATTTACATGTGGTGCTGAGAATCGAACCCAGGGCCTCACACATGCTAGGCAAGCGCTCTACCACTGAGCCACAACCCCAGCCCCAAGGTGCCTTTTATTGACACCTCCTGCCCCCACCCCGAGATGGGTTAGAAGCTCCTTCGGTGGCTCTCTCGTGGCTGGTTAGAGAGCTAGCTGCCTCCCCTGCAGACAAGGACTTCTGGGAGGCAATGTGGCTTCTAGCACACAGCAGGTTTTCAATAAATAGTTTTGAATGGACAAGATGATTTCATAATCAATGTCTGATCCAAGGCACAGATTAGACAAATAAGACACTGGTCAAGTCCCTTGAACTTCTTTGAGGCTGGACTTTTTCAGTCTGTAAAGAGAAGATCGGACGACAAGACCAGTGTATATCTATATTTTAGCAAACTGCCACATCTCTCTGGGCCTCTGCCTTTCAAAGGTGGGTCCCATGAACTGCAGACACCTGTAGGTGCAGCCCTGATTTGGACCCTGAAATCATTCCTTTTTTTTTTTTTTTTTTTTACAGGGATTGAACTGGGGGCACTTAACCACTGAGCCACATCCCCAGCCTTTTATTTTCTGAGACGGGTTCTTGCTAAGTTGCTAAAGCTGGCTTTGAATTTGCAATCCTCCTGCCTCCACCTCCAGGGTTGCTGGGATTACAGGAGCGCACCACCGTGCCCGGCTCATTCCCATAGTTCAGGGGAACTCAGTGAGGCCTAGATTCTTTATTTATTAAAAAGTATTTATTGAGAGTCTTGCCCTCAAAGGCTACCTGATCTGATGGATGACCCAAATAAGTACAAAAATATCGACCCATCAGAGTTGTGGACATAGTACTATGGGACACAGAGAGTGCCAGGGAAGGGGAAGATAGAGGAGGGTGGCCCAGGAGTGGTCTTTGAGCTAGCCCTTAACAAGAGCAGCAGTTTCCCAAGGCATGGGTCAGAGGGTGAAGTCACCAATAGTGAGCTCTCAGGACCTGTTAAAAAGAGGGAGCAGCTGATGGTTCTCTTAACTTTTAAAGCCACTTAACTTTTAGATCCTTAACTTTTTAAAAAACTTTCAAAACTCCCTTGATAAGCACACAATCTCAGATTTCCCTCAATATCGGACACACAGAGAATTAAATATTGTGAGTACAGAAAAAGACAAAGGAGTGGGAGAAAGCATTGCTTTGCTCTCAGTTTATGTCCTTGCTCCCATGCTCATTCCAGTGTGTTCCCGCCAGGGGGCGGGGGATGCCCCCCTTCTCTGTCATCCTGGGAATCAGCTGATGGGTTTGAGATTCTGGTGTCACAGACGATAAGGCTGACAGACAGGGAAGCAGCGAGGAGAGATTCAGGAGGAACACCAGGTGGCAGGGTGGGACGGAGAAGTCATTATCAAAATTGTCTGAGGGCCTGAACTGGAGGTGGGGGTTGGGCAGATAAGGGATGGGAGAGAGGGACACTTAATGCTTGGAACGGAATAGATGTAGGCATTCAGGGGCTGGTGCCTTGGCCTGGGCAGCACCCCTCGCCCACCCAACAACAGGCACTGGCAGCCATCATCTGTGCCAGAGAGCATGCAGAGCACGGGAGGCTGCAAAGAGCAGTGTGGAAAAATTCCTTATTACTGAAGGTGACAGGTGGCAAACAAGCAGAGATCATTTTAGGTAGCGGTCCACGCTACGCAGACAGTAAAGCAGGGTGATGAGACAGAGGGCTGGACATGGTGTGGGTGGAAGGAGACTGCACTAGATTTTTTTTCCTCTGTACCTTTATTTATTTATTTATTTTTATGTGGTGCTGAGGATCGAACCCCGGGCCTCTCACGTGCTAGGCAAGCGCTCTACAGCTGAGCCATGACCCAGCCCCTAGATTTTTTTAAATGTATATATTTTTAGTTATAGATGGACACAATATCTTTATTTAATTTATTTTTATGTGGTGCTGAGGATCGAACCCAGTGCCTCGTACATGAGGGGCCAGCGTTCTGCCCCTGAGCCACAATCCCGGCCTCTGCACTAGATTTGGGGGTCATGGAAGTGACTCTCAGAAGTGACGGCTGAGCTGAACTCTGAATGATGCTTTAGTGGTGAGCCATGGAAAGATCTGGAGGCAGATCCTCCACGGCCCCAACTCAGGAACATGTGTTTCTTATACATTTTTTTTTTAATTAATTCAAAGAAACATCATCGCTGTCACCTCTGCTGTCAAGTTGCCATGAAAGCAATGGACATCTCTATTCCCCAGGAAGGAACTCCAAAGGATGTATTTATTCTCTTGCTTTTTCTCTGCTTGCTTGCCCACAGTAGGACATCTGGGTCAGGGCCTGGAGACTTGCTCTTTTCTGGATCTTTCCTTTTTTTTGTTCTCTAAGTGTGAGGTAAACCACATCCTCTGATGTGGCAGAGATATAAATGTGCTTAGGGCAGGTCCTCGGATATGGGTCCCGCCCTAGACTGCACTCTATGCAGAGTGGGTTGAAAGTGGGGGTGGGACACGTGATGCCTGAAGATCTTTCTAAACTAAAGGTGCACGACCTCCATGTCCAACAGAGTTCACCAAGGCCTGTGTTAAAGCTGATATTGAGCATCCTGGGGCCCTCAGCTCTGCTGTTAATCAGTTTCTAACCCTGAAGGGAAGAGGGGTGTACCTGCAGACATCTAAGGGCTGGCCTTGATCTCACGGATCACAGAAAGGGTTGGGAAATATCTGATTACAGGAATGGCCATGCTCAAAAGAATGGATGGTATTCCTGGCATTGAGGCCTAAGAGGAACTTCACCTCCTGAAGGGTGCAATGAGGTGGCATTCATCTTAACAATGTCCCTGCAGTAACCACAATGACCAGCTTCATGTGAGTGTACCTAATTAGGTCCCTAAACACAAGCCCAAGAGCAGCTAAGTGAAAGTGAAGTAATTCAGTTGAATTGGCTCGTGTACCTCTTTCAAGGGAAGAGACGGATCTAGCTCACATGTTATCTTGGAATTCCTTCCAAATAAGAAAGTGAGCTTGCCTGCTGGCAGCCAAATGGACAAATATTCTCTACATTCTCTTTCTATCACAATTTCCTTCTCTGCTTTTCCAGACCTTATCCAATGGTGGCAAGCAATGTAATGGCCCCCACAAAGATGTTCCTAAGATGTTCCTGTCCTAACCCCTATAACCTGTAGTTATGTCACATTGCACGGTAAAAGAGACTTTGGAAGCCGGGCGCGGTGGCGCACGCCTGTAATCCCAGCACTTTGGGAGGCTGAGGCAGGAGGATCGTGAGTTCAAAACCAGCCTCAGCAATGGCGAGGCACTTAGCAACTCAGTGAGACCCTGTCTCTAATAAAATACAAAAAAAAAAGGGCTGGGGATGTGGCCCAGTGGTCGAGTGCCCCTGAGTTCAATCCCCGGTACCACAAAAAAAAAAAAAAAAAAAAAAAAAAAAAGAGACTTTGGAGGTTAAGGATCTTGAGATGGGGGACATGATCCTAGAGTTTCTGGGTGGCCCAATGTCACCCCCAGGGTCCTCATAAGATGAAAGCAGGAGGGTCAGAGAAGAGAGATGTGATGACAGAAGCAGAGGTTGGGGAGTGGTCTTTGAAGATAGAGAAAGGGCAAGGGAACGGATTCTTCCTGGAGCCTCTACAGAGGAACAGCCCCCTGCTGACACCTTGATTCTAACCCAAAAGGCCCGCTGCAGACTTACAACTTCCAGAGAACATAAGGATGTAGAACCCCCTTTTTAGCCCCATGCCCTTTTTAGTTTAACCGCTTCTTTTTGCTTCTGTAAAATGCTTGGCTTTAAGATAATAAGAATCAAAAAGCTTCCCCTCGCTGGGCATGGTGGCGCACGCCTATAATCCCAGCACTTAGGGAATCTGAGGCAGGAGGATCGCGAGTTCAAAGCCAGCCTCAGCAATGGAGAGGCACTTAGCAACTCAGTGAGACCCTGTCTCTAATAAAATACAAAAAAATACTGGGGATGTGACCCAGTGGTCGAGTGCCCTGGAGTTCAATTCCCGGTACCACAAAAAAAAAAAAAAGCTTCCCCTCAAGGCCAGTTGGAGCTATGCATACCGCCTAAGCCTATGTGCCTAAACCGCCTAAGCCTATGTGCCTAAACCTATGTACCTAAAACCTTATGTGCCTGACTCCAGTTTGTAATCAGCACATTCCATTGCTCTGAGGATAGCCTCCACCAATGAAAACCCCCTAAGTCATTCCCCAATCAATTTAAAATGTGCTTGGCGCTTGTGCGTGGGCTCCCCTGGCCAATTACAATGAGACAAGACACCCTAACTGTAAAGATGGCCAATCATGTAACCCCCTCTGCAGGAGCCCTGTTTGGGGAGATGGCTTAAATTGCGGTTGACTATGGGCCATGGAGATTTGGACATTGCCTCCTTCCGTAGTCTCATGGGACTTGGCCCGGGATCTCGCGGGACTTGGCCCGGGATCTCGAGTGACTTGAGCCGAGATTGTTGATCCGGTCTGCGCCATTTTTTGGTGGTGTGTGGTGCGTGTTAGTCGTTGTTAGAGCCAGAGAGAAAAGTTATCAGAATAAAAAGCTGTTTGTTTCCAGTTCGCCTCTAAACTTCTTCCCGCGGCTTCGTTGCTCCAAGCGGCCATCGCTTCAGGTGACAACACCCCTCCCTCTCCTTGCTTCTATTCCCATAAAAGACTTGTCCCTCCTGGGTTTGGGACTCTCAGCACAGATTCACTGTGTTGGTGAGGTCTGGGAGTCCGAGCTTAATCTCATATAAAGGCTCTTTGTTTTTGCATACACTCTGGATTCCTTGGTGGTCTTTGCGGGGTCCGTTCTCTGGGCATTACAAAGGAAACCAATACTCCCTCAACCTTCAGAAAGCTCATGTGGGCCTCAGCCCTCCAGGATTGTTCCAGTCTGGAGTGGAATTATTATCAAGTCATTTGGAAATTAACACTAGACAGCTTTGGGGTGTGCCTCCTGATTCCCCTTGGCCTGGTTAACACTCATTCATGTAGGACATGGAATAGGGCTTTATCCACGATAGCCCTTTCTTTCTTTCTTTCTTTTTTTTTTTTAAAGATAATGTATACTTTTAATGGACACAATATCTTTATTTATTTATTTTTATATAGTGCTGAGGATCCAACTCAGTGCCTCACATGTGCGAGGTAAGCACTCTACCATTGAGCTACCGTCCCAGCTGGACACTTTCTTTCTTTCTTTTTTTTTTTTTTTTTTTACTGGGGATTGAACTCGGGGGAACTTGACCACTGGGCCACATCCCCAGCCCTTTTTTGTATTTTATTAGAGACAGGGTCTCACTGAGTGGCTAAGTGCCTTGTCATTGCTGAGGCTGGCTTTGAACTCTCGATCCTCCTGCCTCAGCCTCCCAAGTGCTGGGATTACAGGCGTGCGCCACCTTGCCCTCCAAAAGTTAAACATAGAACTATCATATGACCCAGCAATTCTGCTCCTAGGTATATATCCACAAGAATTGAAAGCAGATTGGGATTCCAAACAGAAATTTGCACACCAACGTTCATTGTAGCATTATTCACGAGAGTCAGAAAGTGGAAACCACCAAAATGCCCACCGACAGATGAAGAGAAAAACAGAATGTGTTGAATAATACATACCATCAGATATTCAGTCACAAAAAGAAATGAAAATTTGATAAATGCGACTACATGGAGGGACCTGTAAGAAAATATGCTAAGTGAAATAAGCCAGAAGCAGAAGGAAGAGTATTATGATTCTGCTTCTATGGAGTCCCCATGAGGAACAGGCAAATTCACAGAGATCAAAAGTAGAATAAAGGTTTCCAAGGGCAGCGGGAGGGAAATGGGAATTACTGTTCAATGAGTACAGAGTTTATGCTACACATGATGAAATGTTTTGGAAACAGTAGTGATGATCACACAACGAAGTGAGTGTATTAAGTGCTAATGAACTCACAAGTGGTTAAAATATCTATTTACTATGTGTATCTATATATCTCTATTTACCAACATTTTTTAAAAGCCATTGAAAACCCATTCAAACTTTTCTCAGTCTATTCTTGTACAATAATCTGAAATGTGACCAAAATATATTTTGGCAGGAAGCTCTTCACTTCAGTGTTGTTTGTGATGATAAAATATTCTATTTTAAAAAATATTTAGTTAGTTAGTTGTACACAATGCCTTTACTTATTTTTTACATGGTGCTGAGGATCGAACCCGGGCCGCGCACGTGCCAGGCGAGTGCCCTACTGCAGAGCCACAACCCCAGCCCCCGATAAAATATTCTAAAGAAAAATAAAAGTTTATTATTGGTGGTTGTTAGGAAATGAGTGTATATCTAAGTTACAGAAATCATCAGAAATTAATTAAAGCAGTCATTAGCAATTATGTTTACAGGGCTGGGGTTGTGGCTCAGTGGTAGAGTGCTGGCCTAGCACATGTGGCCCTGGGTTTGATCCTCAGCACCACGTAAAAATAAATAAATAAATTAGAGGTATTGTGTCCAACTACAACTAATATATATATATATATATATATATATGTATATATATATATAAAGAAATCATGTTTACTAAGAGATTTTGTTGACATAGGAAAATGCCAATAGTTAAGCCAAAAAAAGGCAGGCTATAATATTGTGTTTAGTGGGAGTCCCAGGTATATTAGAAATAATTTAAAAATAAAAATAAAAATAGCTGGGTGTGGTGGCGCACGCCTGTAATCCCAGCACTTGGGAGGCTGAGGTAGGAGGTTTGCAGGTTTAAAGCCAGCTTCAGCAATGGCGAGGCACTTAGCAACTCAGTGAGACCCTGTCTCTAAATAAAATGCAAAAAGGGCTGGGAATGTGGCCCAGTGGTCGAGTGCCCCTGAGTTCAATCCCCAGTACAAAAAAAAAAAAAATAATATATATATATATATATATATATATATGATAATAACAATAATAAAAATACAGGGGCTGGGGTTGTGGCTCAGTGGTAGAGCGCTCGCCTAGGACAGCAAGGTGCTAGGTTCGATCCTCAGCACCACATAAAAATAAATAAATAAAATAAAAGTATAAAATTATAAAAGAATAAAAATAAGTTGTTCCTTTCTACAGGTTCCATAGCCTTGGATTCGACCAACCATTCATTGAATATATTTGAAAGGAAAAATTGTGTCTGTACTGCACTTGAAGAGATTGACATCTATTTACATAGCATTTACATTATATTAGGCATTATAAACAATCTAGAGATGATTTAATGTACACAAGGAGGAATGTGCACAGGTTATATGCAAACACTATGCTGTTTTACAAGAGGGACTTGAGAATTGGGATTGTGTTCTCCAAAGGGGATCCTGGAACCAATCCCTGAATATCCAAAGGGGCAAATATTCCAAAATATTCCAAAATAGTTTTGAGGGCAGAGGATGCCTCTTGATGGTTGAATAAAAGGTCATTTCCCCCCATGTATTTATTACTTCCATATAGTAAATGCAGTTTTTCTTCAGAAAATATTTGTGACTTTGAAACCAAAACCCAAAAACTTCAGCAGAGCAAAATTCTTCTTTATTTGCGGCTGCTACATCCTCCAGGGTACGGGGTTATCTTATTATCTAAGGATGGTTACTTTAATCTTAGTTGTAGAGATCAAAGTAAAGTTTTCAAAAAGAGACATATGCTTGTTCACAGAAAGGCCAACCGACCAATTCAGCGAATGAATGAGAGAGAGGATGGAGGGAGGACAGAACTCCAAGGTCCAGACCTGCTGAGGGGAAAATACTCTCATTTTCCACCACTGCAAACTCGCATCCGAAATTAGGTTCCAAAACCACAAGTTTTCATTTTCAGGATAAAAGCAGACATCCAAGCAAATGTAGGACAAGGTTATTAAATCCAGTGCTGAAGGGAACTCAATCAAATTGCTCATTAGTGTACCATTCAAATAGCTTCTAGTGACATCCATTCAAAATTGCCAAAAAATATTTAAAAATAATTAAAACAAAAGAGCTTCATTTTTAAGACCTGCCAAGTTTTATTGCCCCAGAAAGACACTATAATCAGGGTCTGTTTGGGAGGCTGGCTTGTGTTATTAAAAAGAAAAGAGTTCCTTCAGTCTCTGATCAGATCTTGCTGAAACAAAGATCTCATCCTGGCATTGCCTTGTTTCAAAACCACCGGTAATTTCCCGGCTCCTGAGGGTCATCCTGGCACCAAGAACTGGCACACAGGACTCTGTTGTCTGGCTGACGACTCTCACCCTCCCAGTCTCTTTGCTCTGGACTCTGGGAATTTGCAGTCCCCAGGAGCCCCGGGGCTGTGTCCTATCTTCATGTTCTTTCTCTTGCAGATCCCTCTGCCTGAAATGTTGACTCCATCCCCTGCCCATGCCTATTCATTTTCGGTCCTTCCCCTGGGCATCACCATCCCTGATCCCCAGTTCTCAAGTGGGTTTGAGCATTTGCTCCTCTTCACCTCCAGCAAACTGGCTCCCGTAGAACACCCGCAACACCTCTGCACACTCTTGTTTTCATAGCTCCTCCTGCCCAGCCACAAGCTGCCTAAGTGTAGGCTCTGTTTGTGATTCATCTTTATAACCCCTATGGCCCTGGCACCTAGAAAGGGCTTGGCAAAGACTGGAGTGAAAAGCAGAATAACCACCTCTGCTACCGCTGATAGTTTCCTTGATGGCAACAACTGAATTCAAAGAACAGAATATTGGCCAGGTGCAGGGACACACACCTATAATCCCTGCTCTTTAGGAGGCTGAGGCAAGAGGATTATAAATTTGAAGCCAGCTAGGGGAAACTTAGTGAAACAATGTCTCAAAATTTTTAAAAAATGGCTGTGGGTGTAGCTCAGTGCTAGAGCTCCCTGGGTTCCCAGACTCCTCTCCCCCCAAAAAAAGAAAGAAAAAAAGAAATATACTATTATTCTTACTTAGTGCTTACTATGTACTAAACACTTTACATATATTAACTAATTTAATTTCCACACAATCCAATTAATACACACTATTATTACCTCCATTTTTCTAATGAGGAAACTGAGGTATGGGGTTTAGGACATTTGCCCAGTGTCGTAAAGCTAGTGAGTGGTGGTTTTAGGATTTGAACTCGGGCAATTTGATTTCATAGCCCTGTTTATATTCATAGTTCTAACTATGTTGCTTATACATACCGATAGTGTATCACACACATGCATTAAATAAGTATGTACATATAGCACATGCATGCCCCAAATTTTTATTGGCAAGAGTATCAATTTAAAAAATCATACTTCTTGACTTTTTTCTATCACTGGTTTTCCAGGGGTAGGCAATGTTTTTCTGTAAAGGGCCAGATAGTAAATATTTAGGCTGTGTAGGCCAAGAGACAAAACCAAGGGTATCATATAGATACTTGTTTTAGTTAGCTTTTTCACTGCTGTGACTAAAAGACCCAAACAGAACAACTGTAGAGAAAGAAAAGTTTATTTAGGGGCTCATGGTTTCAGAAATCTTAGCCCCTAGAAGGCTGGCTCTATTCCAGAGGGCAACATGGCAAAACATCATCATGGAGGAAGAGTGTGGCAGAGGGAAGAGCTCACATACATGGTGATCAGAAAGCGGGAAGGGGGGGGGAAATTCCACTTCCTCCAGCCACACCCTACCACTTCATTTAATCCCATCAAGGATTAATTCTCTGATTAGGCTAAGGCTATAACCCAATCATTTCTCCTCCAAACCTTCTTGCATTGTCACCGCATCTAAACCATAACAATACTTATGTAACAAGAGAGAAAACAAATTTTCTCCAATTTTTATTGATGAAATAAAAACATAATAATTGGGGGCTGGGGTTGTGGCTCAGTGGTGGAGTCCTCGCCTAGCACAAGTGCGGCCCGGGTTCAATCCTCACCACCACGTACAAATAAAGGCATTGTGTACAACTAAAACAAATAAATAAATCTTAAAAAAACATATATATATATATATATATATAATTGAATATAATGTTTTGTTATGTAATTCTACTAATAGGAATGGACTTCTTTTTCATGAAATAATAGTTCACTTAAGTGGAATTCAAAGTTAGAGTCCCCTATCATCTGATTGATTGAATGTTTGCAAATATTCATTTATAAAATCATTCTTAACTCAGACCAAAACCAGGCAGTAAGCAGAGCTGGCCTGCAGGCCAAGGTTTGCGACCCCGATCATGCCACTATTGTCCAAATTAGTACAAAGACCTCCACAACACAGCCCAAAATGTTATTCTGACTTTAATCTTCCCGTTTTCCTGGTGTGTTCCTTTCTCTGTCTGATGGGATTACTGTCATTCCTTGGATACTTTTCTTGAAAGGATTCATGGCTCAATAGAACAAGCAGAAGTAAAGAAGATCTGGGTTAGAATCTTAGTCCTGTCACTTAAACAGCTCTGTAACTTTGGGCAAGTGATTTTAAAAAAAATAAGACAAAACAAAGCAAGCAAACAAAACAAAATTCTCTGTGCCTCAGTTTCTCCATTTACATATAACCTGGATTTCAAGTCTCCATTTCCTGTAGGCGAAGATGGAGTCATCAGTTTCCCTAGTACTTTTTCCCCACCTTCTTAAAACCTCCTCTGGTGATTTCTGGATGGGGGGGGGGGGGTCATGCCTCGCACCTGCACCAACGTGTGCCTGCTGGGGGCCACTGCTGTCCAGCCAGACACCGTGGACTCTGCTGGTGCTGCTGAGGCTCTTTCAGGTACCACCACCAATGCCCTGGGCTCCCACTCAATCCCTGACACCAGAGAGGTGTGGTCAGTCACCTGTGATGACGTGGAAAACTTTTGCCTGCCTGTCCAGCTATATTTACTATTGGAGGGGCGCCAGCCCAATACTACTTTTAGCCTCACATTTAAGAAGGTTTCTGATAAAATAATTTTTTTTCCTCACTCAAGATGGCACAGGTGATAGAGCAGGAGCCCCCTCAGAAAATGTGCTCTGGTGACTTCTGGGGTTTCCCTAGATGCAAGGGCATGTGGACTATGCAGGGTCTGTGGGTCTGTTTCCTCTTGGTTGTCAGAGCGTCTGCCCGGTGTGAGCAGCCCCGCCTGTGACAGCTGCAATCCTGGGTGCTAGAGGCTCAGCAGCCTGGCACCGCTGGGCTACATTATTTAAAGTCATGCTTCTATGTGGTATTATCTGCCTTATACTGGGCAGTAGATGTTCCCTATCTGCCTTTGTGCAGGCCTGCAGAATGCCATCTGCAGGGGTACCAGTTCCCAGGGGTAACCGCTGTGCAAACACACTTCTAATGGCTTCGTAATCCTTCATCATCAAAACATGATTTACTTAACCATTCATCTATTGTTGAGCATATATGTCATCTTCAAGTTGTTTGCTCTTACAAAAAACTGCTTCTGTGAATCTATTTGTACATGGATCTGTGTGCCGTTCGGTATGAAATGCACACGATAAGGATGAAACGGAACGACAAAGCAGGCATCCCCTGGGTAGACAACTTTCCCAGCACAAGGAGTTTTAGAAGTGCCTGCTCTGTTCTGGCAGCTGCATTGAATTAGAACTCACGTGGCCTGGACACCACAGTTCTCTGTCGGTTCCCCCAAAAGATGTGAAGTGCCAAGGGGATTCTTTAGGAGCAGACCAGCACCTGAACAAAGTTCCTGAAAACTAAGGAGAATCCATGTCTTTCTTCCAAAAGGGCTCTCCCCACCATCGCTTACATAAGGGGAACATTGAGAGAGTCCACAGATGAATGGTGGTCTCACTACCTTTTCTGATATACCTTGCTATTTCAAATGTCTTGTTATTCAAATTGGTTTAATTACCCCAAATAAAAAAGTGATCCATTGCGTCAGATGGAATGACATCAACCCTGAAACGACTGGAAATTTCATCATGGAATGACCTTGGGATATTTTTTTGTTTAGTTTTATTTCTATTTCCTCCCCCAACCTTGTGCAATTCAAATGCATTCTTAATTTCTCCAACCCAGGCGATTTGTAATAATAATACCACCACCTTGCACATTATCTCACTTGATTCTCGGAACAATACTCTGAAGTACAAACAGCTATTTTTATTATCGCAGT
Source organism: Tamias sibiricus (assembly GCA_025594165.1). NCBI lineage: Eukaryota > Metazoa > Chordata > Mammalia > Rodentia > Sciuridae > Tamias > Tamias sibiricus. The sequence continues at coordinate 18,808,368 of CM046659.1, forward strand.
TTTATAGATGCAGAAGCTTAGGCTCAATGAGGTAAAATGATTTCTGGTCCGTTTCCCAATTTCCAGGCAGGCCTGTGGCTAACAGCTGTGTTGCAGTGAGCCTCTCAGACAGCGATGGTGGAGACTGCGTTTTCCACTCCCAGGCTTCTGCCAAATCCACCCAGAAACATTCTCCTTGTCAACAGAGCACGCAAACATTGCAAAGCTGCCAAGTGAGCACTAGACCACCACTTAAGAGTTTCTGATCCTCGATACCTGTGTAGTCCTCATCAGTATTTAAGAGGGGGCAGATTTCTTTGAGCAAAATGACTCAAGAGCAAAATAAGAAGAGATGCTAGCTGGCTTAAGAGCCAAGACAGACAGTGGAGTTGAGAACACTGAGAGGAGTAGGCAATGATCAGATCCTCCTCCTAGAGACGGGGGCTGAGGAGGACTCATTGCCCGGGTTTGTCTCAGCCAGGTTCCGTGCCTGGCTGGGCAGCCCTGCAGTGGCTTCCTCATCCCGTTCCTCCCACAATCTCACTCAGATTCTCTCTCCCACATACAAACTCCAGAGGCAGCAGACTAATAGCTGCAGCTGGCCTATAGCCACAGTTGAACTTGAGTTATTTGCCAACATTTAAAATCATTACTTAATAATCCGGGTTTCAGAAAATCAGAAGATCAGGCCACTCTGGTAGGCCAGCTTTCCTGGGTGGCAGTGACTGCCACTTGGACTGAGGCACACCCCTCCCTCAACCCCACCACCACGCCAGCCAGCCTCTTCACTCTATCTCACTGGTCTGCATAAATATTTAAGTTTGAAAGCTTTGAAGGAAAGAAGATGATCCTAAGAGCTGTAAGCACTTAATGTTAGCAACTCTATGATGTCTGCTGGAAAACAGGCCTAGCGTTCTTATCAGCCCTTAACCATGCAGTTAGTTGTTGGATGTTGTGGTAAGTGGCAGGAATCGCCCCCTTGGGATCAGAGAGTGGGTGTGAGTCCCGGCTCTGGTGTTCATTAGCTCTGTGGTGCCAGAGAAGTAAAGGCCAGAGTCTGAATGGGTGGCTTCCCAAGTGGGGTACACAACCCCTCAGGGGGTACAATAACCCTAGGAATGCCAGTAGTTTTGGGGGCACTCGTGAAGGAGGATGCAGCGTGGGAGGTGGCTGATCCTCCCAACGGAACCTCAGAGAAGCCAGGCTGTGACAATGTTCCATGTGGCTGAGGGTGTGAGACACAGGGACAGATAAGGGGATCTGTCAAGAGGCTGCTGAAGCCGCGTGTGCGGCGGCTCACGCCTGTGATCCCAGCAGCTTCGGAGGCTGAGGCAGGAGGATCGAGGGTTCAGAGCCAGCCTCAGCAAGGGCGAGGTGCTAAGCAACTCAGGGAGACCCTGTCTCTAAATAAAATACAAAACACAGCGGGGATGTAGCTCAGTGGTCAGGTGCCCCTGAGTTCAATCCCTAATACTGTTGCTGCCTGAAGAGATGGCCGCTTGGAGCAACAACGCCATGGGAATAAGTTCAGAGGCGGACTGGAAACAAACAGGCTCTTTATTCTGCTAGTTACTCTCTCTGGCTCCAACAACAACTCCAACACCACCCACCACACCACACAAAATGGCGTTGACCCCCGTCCACAATCCCCGGGGCCAACTCTCCGAGATCATGCAAATGGCGCCGACCCGATCCACAATGTCCCAGACCAAGTCTCATGAGACCATGGAAGGTGGTAATGATTATGGCTCACAGCTAACTGCAATCTTAGCTATCTCCTTAATTAGGGCTCCTGCATAATACCCCCCCCCAAAAAAGGCTGTTGAAACAAGCCCACCCTTTCAACCCACTCCCACACCTGAACCAAGGAGAGATACTGTCAGAGTGCCACTTTAAAACAACAACAACAAAATAACATCTCCAGAGGGAGAAAATCAGCACATTCTAATATTCAGGACTCCCCAGTCATTGAATGGTTCCAGTTAACAAGCCCTGCCAGGTGCCCAGAACACCCCATTGGGTCTGGTTTTTAAATATGAATGGACAATGAAGAATCTCTAAGCATATCAGGAAAAGGCTCCATAATAAAAGAGAACAACTGAAATAGAGAAGAAAAAAAATCAACAATCCTGAAAGACAGTTATTTTGAAGAGGAGAATCCAAGGCAAAGCAAAGCAAACCAAAAAGCTCCCACTAATATCTTCAGAAAGACTTGTGAAGGTTATTTCACACATAAAAGAAGAAATGGGATGCATGACAAAGCTAACACAAGAACTCTTAGTAATTAAAAATATGACTATTAAATTATAACAGAATCAGTGGAAAGTTTGAAAGATTTAAATTGTAGTATTCTTCCTGAAAGTTAGACCAAAAGATGAGGACATTTTTTAAAAGGTAAGAAAAAAAAAAAAAAAAACCCACAAAAGACAGAGAATAAGTACAGGAGGTCCAACGTCCAACTGAGAGTTGATTCCAAAATGGAGGGCAAAGAAAATCCAGGGAGAGGACAGAATCAAAGACATACAAGAGAATTACCCACCACAGACGCTGCACATCTGGATAAAGGACCCAAGGAGTGGAAAACGTCGAGTTGGGAAAAAAGACCCACTTAGTTACCTAATGTGGTTCTTTAGATCATCAAAGGTAAAGGGAACAATTTAAAAATTCAATTAAGAAAAGGTTATGTGGGGCTGGGATTGTGGCTCAGCGGTAGAGCGCTCACCTAGCACGTGAGTGGCCCCGGGTTCAATCCTCAGCACCACGTAAACATAAAATAAAGACATTGTGTACAACTAAAATAAATAAATATTAAAAAGAAGAAGAAGAAGAAGAAAGGGTTATGTGTAAAAGAGTGAAAATAAAGCAGGCGTTGGGCCCCCCACCAGCAGCGCGGGATTCCAGGAGGCAGGCAATCGTGAGATGCACTCAGGACTCTGAGAACATGACTTCCAATCTAGAATTTCATGCTCAACTAAAGTATCAGCCGAGGGTTGTTGCCGCCTGAAGCGATGGCCGCTTGGAGCAACTAAGCTGTGGGAAGAAGTTCAGAGGCGAACTAGAAACAAACAGCCTTTTTATTTTGATAACTTTTCTCTCTGGCTCTAACAATGACTTTAACATGCACCACACACACCACCAAACAACCAACACACCAAATGGTGCAGACCCAAGCAGCGATCTCGCTCAAGTCCCACGAGATACCGGGCCAAGTCCCGTGAGACTACAGAAGGCGGCAATGCCCAAACAGCAAAGAAGCCGCGGGAAGGAGTTTTGAGACGAACTGCTCCTCTAACCTCCAAAATGGCGCAGACCTCCTCCGCAATCTCGCTCAAGTCCCTCGAGATCTCCGGCCAAGTCTCGCAAGATCCCGGGCCAAGTACGGAAGGCGCCAATGCCCAAACATGTCCAAAGCCAAAGCCCGTAGTCCACCGCAATTTAAGCCATCTCCCCAAACAGGGCTCCTGCATTTCCCCCTTTTTGTTTTAAAAGAGGTAATGCTCTAGGACGTCTATGTGCAACCAACATTCTTACCCGTCATCGGATAATCAAGGCTGTGCCCTTGACTCCTGTCTTAGGTTGATATGTCGGCCACATGAGACTGTCCCGTGCGACTGTGCCTGTCTTAGGTTGTCCCCTCTGGGGATCTTACCCGTCATTGGCTAACCAGCCATCCAATGGAGCCCTTTAGGATCGACTGTGTATGATGACTAACAGCCGTCCAATTGTGAGGAGATGTTGCGGCTTTAAGGCAACAAGCCTTTTGGTGACGAGCCAAATTGTATAGCATATCAAATTGTTTAAAACAAATTATTTGCCCTAAGTTTCATCAAGTAACACACTGAATTCTCTGGACAAATGTCCGCAAGTCATTGTCCCGTAAAGTCCCAAACAATGAAAGATCAAAATGTCCATTTGTTATAACACGTTGATGTAGGAGGTCCCATGCATGTAGAGCAGAGGCCACACTGTTGGTGAGGTTGTTTGATGCTTGAGCAGCAGGGATGCTTGTGGTGACCGCGTTCCCTGCAGCTATAGCAGCAACCGTCTTTTTTATATCTAGATAATGCCACCGGCAAATCTTCAGGGCCCGCTACCTAGAAACTCAAGCATCAATTATTAAAGGAAAGGCAGTGTTATTTCAGCACTGAGTGAAGAGTCGAGTTGTCAAACTAAAAAACAGAATTATTAGATTAGAAAATTAAAGTTGATTTCTGCTCATACACATTGTTGTTTGAGCTCACACAAACATAAGTTGTCAAAATATCATATTGAGAACAAAAGAAAGAAAGACTGAGGGTATTTACTGTATTAAAGATAGATTAAAGAAAAGCTAAAGGCACTTTGGAGAAATAATTTGTCAGCTGGAACCCTCAAGTCTCTGTATACACAGCAATTTTTTACCTGTTGAGATAATTGAAATTAATCAGCTATTAAACAAATGAAGTTAATAACAAATGAACAATCTTATGTCAAAACACCAAAATATTAGGTTATATAGCACTAGTCATATTGTTTGCTAAAGAGAAGTCCCAGGGATACCTATAATCAAAATTGAAAGTACCTTCATTTATAAAATTATTTACCTAAATTGAATACTCTCAACCTAAAATGAATTAAAGTTATTTGGATCCATATATATATATATATTCTTTTTCATAAGCGCTTTGTTCTTTGTGACGTCACACTGGACAGACGAACAAACATACAAACATATATTTGTGACGTCACATTAACATGAAATGTAGACAAATGTACAGACATAAAGACATGTATAAAAAGAAAAAAAATACAATTGTGTGCACACTAAAGAGAGATCTCCTCATCCCGGCCGGGAGGAATGACTCTTGAGTTGTGAAACATTTTGAAGGATACTTTTGAGGGAGTCATTCTATATCTTCATCTTGGTCTTCTTGATTTTGTACCTTTTTTATTAATCTTGATTCCTCAACAACTACATCTTGATCATTTTGATGTGGTACCTGCTTTATTAATCTAGATGGTATCCATATTGGAGAGGATTCGTGTTTTGGAAAAACACAAACAGATCCTCTCCCCCAAATTAACACACTGGATCTGGACCCTTCCATGTACCTGAAAGAACATCCTTCCAGTAAACCAAGGGTTTATGTTGTTGGTGTGGATTCCAATGTCTGTCTCTAGCAGAATAACCATTAGAGTCTAAAGTTAAAAAATTTAAGGTAAACAGGGCAACTGCCAATCTGTCTTTAGGACTTTTCCAATTTCCTTCTTTTTGTTTTAATAACATAATTTTCAGTGTGCGGTTTGCTCTTTCAATAATGCCCTGACCCTGAGGATTGTATGGGATGCCTGTTTTATGGGATATGTTGAATTTTGCGCAAAACTGTTTGAAAGATGAGGACGTATATGCGGGGCCATTATCTGTTTTAAGCATTTTGGGGATGCCCAATGCAGCAAAAGCTTGTAAACAATGAGATGTGACATCTTTAACTTTTTCTCCAGAATGTAAGGAAGCAAAAATCATGCCTGAACATGTATCTATGGTTACATGAATAAATCGCAATTTTCCAAAACTTGGCTCATGAGTAACATCCATCTGCCACAAATGATTGGGCATTAATCCTCTAGGGTTAACACCAAAATGAGGATTGGGCAAATGTGTCATACAAGATTTACAATCTTTTACAATTGTTCTGGCTTGCTCTTTTGTAATTTTAAACCTACGTTGCAAGGTGGTGCTGTTGACGTGAAACTGGGAATGAAATAAAGTAGCTTGTTGTAGTGCTGAAAGTATAAATATTGTTTTTGTAAGTTCATCAGCCTTTTGATTACCTTCATGGAGGGGGCCAGGCAAATTAGTATGTGCTCTAATATGGCCTACGAATAGAGGTTCTTTTCTTGCCCACAAAAGTTTTTGTATTTGATAAAACAATTTAAAAGCTGGAGTATGAGGTGCTATTGGTCCTGCTAACTCTAATTTTGGGACAGCTTGTACAATATAGTGGCTATCTGAAAAAATGTTTATGGGCTGGTCTCTAAAATTTTCCAGAGCTCTTACCACAGCTTCCAATTCCACTAGTTGAGCTGATTTGTGTGCAGTTATTGTAAGTCATATTTTCTTTTGTAGTGACTATTGCAGCAGTACCATTTGAGGACCCATCTGTAAATACATTAAATGCCTTAGGAATAGGTTGATTTTTTATTACCTGTGGAAATATAATAGGATGATTAATACAAAAAGATAATATAGGAGACTTAGGAAGGTGATTATCAAAATTTGCAGAGGTTAGAGCATCTAGCTATAGCCCAGTCATTATCGTTGAAGCATAAATATTCAATCTGTGACGATGAATAGGGAGTAATAATAGTAGCAGGGTGAATGCCAAATATTTTAGTAGAAGTTTTAAGTCCTTGAAGAATAAGTTTAGCCACCATGGAGGTATAAGATTCAATTATACTTTTAGGAGAGACGGGCAAATGTATCCATAATAAAGGCCCTTGTTGCCAAAATACTCCTGTGGGTGTATATTGTGAAGAAATAATAATCAATATCAGCGGTTGAGTTAAATCAAATCTGTCACAATGAGCTCCTTCGATGGCTTTTTCTACTAACTTTAAAGCTTTCCTAGCATCTGGAGTCAGTGTTCGTGGTGAGGATGGATCAGGGTCCCCTCGAAGGATATCAAATAAAGGTTTTAATTGGCCAGTAGTGAGGTTTAGTGTAGGGCGAAGCCAATTAATGTCACCAAGCAGTTTTTGGAAATCATTGAGGGTGGTTAAATGTTCTTTATTTATTAAAATTTTTTGGGGTCTAACAAAAGTATCCATGATTTTAAATCCTAAATATAATATGGGAGATCTAGTTTGAACTTTTTCTTCTGCTATATATAATCCGTATTTTTTAAAATTTTCTACCATGTCACTGAATATATTAAATAAGATTTTTTGATTAGGGTGGGCCAGTAAAATATCATCCATGTAATGTAGACACATGAGGTTTGGATAGTTCTCCATGGCTCATAGTCAACCGCAATCTTAGCCATCTCCCCAAACAGGGCTCCTGCAGAGGGTGAATGCAGAATAAAGAAATTTGGGGACAAATAGATCTCAGAAACCTAACATCTCACACATCAGTTCTTAGGAAGGTATTTGAAAATGTGTTGCAGCAAAGCAAAGGTCTCACCTAAGAAGTAGAAAGGTTGATCCTTGGCAGGCCTGGAACTGACCCAGGAAAGCCAGGAAGGTAAAGCCCACCAGCCACAGGAGGACGGTGGGCTCCGACGAGGGGCTTAAAAACACACAGAAAACCTGACAGGCTGAAGGAGTGGGAGTACAATGTGCTCCGGTTAAGAAAAAATGCAAAAAGATGAAAGAAAGGCAAATAGAAAATCCAAGGGGGTGGACAACATGATACAATGAAAGGAAAAGTAATCCTCATAATCAGTTTTCCTTCCTGGAGAGCAATGCTCACGGTCACAGCACTGTAAATGCTGCTTAAGTGAGTATCTCTCTCTCCCTTTTATTTTATTATTATTATTATATTTTTTTTAAGGATCAGCTTGTGGAAGAGTTAATTATGGCTAAGAACAGAATGCAACATCCTTATCCTGAAAATTATATAGGGCAGAAGTTGGGAGAGGGTCTGAAGGAAGAGAAGGATGCTGCCACCTTAAAAAGTAAGGCATGGCCAGGCGCAGTGGCGCACACCTGTAATCCCAGCGACTTGGGAGGCTGAGGCAGGAGGATCGCGAGTTCAAAGCCAGCCTCAGCAATGGTGACGCACTTAGCAACTCAGTGAGACCCTGTCTCTAAATAAAATACAAAAAAGGGCTTGGGATGTGGCCCAGTGGTCAAGCGCCCCTGAGTTCAATCCCTGGTACCATAAATAAATAAATAAAAATAAACTTAAAAAAAAAAAAGTAAGGCATCAAGAGATCCTGACCTTAATTGATCGAATAAGAAATGAAGGTGAAAGTTCATCAGTGTCGGAGAGGTAACCTACTGAGAAAAAAAGAAGTCACAAAACTAGAAAAACCAGGAGTTGCCAGTGAAGATGAGCTAAATCCTCATGTATCATGGGAGAGGGAATATAGATAAGGCACAAGATTAATCAATAAATAGCGATAAAAGCATATAATTTAAAGGTAGAGAGATTGAAGGAGATGGAAAATAACATCCCCCACGAAAAGGGGAATGCCAGTCCCCAGGGAGAAAAGGAGGACCTTGTGACCAGGGTGGGGAGGAGAGGAAGGGAAACAATGGCTCTGGGCTCTAGTCGTTCATCCCAGTAACAATGAGTTTTGAGCTTTTACAACTGTTTTCCCCGAGTTAGACTTTTTTTTTTTTTTTTTTTAAACTGGCACAACTAGTTTTCTGACTGCCCAACCAGCCCGTCCTCAGTCTCCAGTGATTACGTCACACTAAGCATTCTGCTGATTAACTCTCATTAAGACCTATAGAAAACAGACCCTTCCTGCAACCAATTGCCATTTTCTCCCTTGAAAATGTGCCATCCCGCCATGGCTTACCAAAGACTGCTTGCTGATCTGTTGAGTGCTGCTCCCATTTCGGTTATTTTTGCTTACAGAGATAACATCAGAAGAAATATCTAAGAATTAACCTGACTGCTTCTGAGGAACTAGATGAGGTGGGGGAGGGTTTTCTGCTGTCTGTGCACTAGTCTCTTGTCCTGTTGCTTTCTTCCCACCCTGACTACCCTTCCCAACCCTCTCATCTTTTTTTTTTTTTTTTTTTTTGGTACCGGGGATTGAACTCAGGGACACTCAATCACTGGGCCTCATCCCCAGCCCTTTTTTGTATTTTATTACAGACAGGGTCTCACTGAGTGGCTAAGTGCCTCGCCATTGCTGAGGCTGGCTTTGAACTCGCGATCCTCCTGCCTCAGCCTCCCAAAGTGCTGGGATTACAGGTGTGCGCCACCACACCCGGCTCCAACCCTCTCCTCTTCATCTCTAATCCTAATGTCCCAACTTGTCCATTTATTAATTCAAAACCTTTCTTCTATTGTTTTTAATCAACTAATATAAAAGGCATCACCTGATTCAAAGTCTCCACAGGTATCCATTCCAAACTGGAGTCTTCCAGCCACTCAGAAAATGGTCCATTTTCCCAGAGAGCATTTGGAATCCCTGTGCTCTGCAGATTTATAAAGAATGAGGAACGGCTGCAGGTGGAGTGTGGCTTGAGAATGATGCTGATGTCACTATTCATTTTAGTTTGTTTTTTTTTTTTTTTTTTTTTTTTTTTTTTTTTTTGTAGTTGTGGATGGACAGACAGAATGCCTTTATTTTGTTTATTTTTTATGTGGTGCTAAGGATTGAAGTCAGCGCCTCACACATGCTAGGCAAGCGCTCTGCCACTGAGCTACAGCCCCAGCCCTCATTTTAAGTTTTCTATTGCTGTGTAACAAATGACTACAACTAAGCATCTTAAAACAACACTCATTTATTTTATTTTATTTTATTTATTTATTTTTTTTAGTACCAGGGATTGAACCCAGGGGCATTCAGCCACTGAGCCCCATCCCCAGCACTATTTTGTATTTTATTTAGAGACAGGGTCTCACTGAGTTGCTTAGTGCCTCGCCATTGCTGAGGCTGGCTTTGAACTCGCAATCCTCCTGCCTTAGCCTCCTGAGCTGCTGGGATTACAGGTGTGCGCCCACCGCACCTGGCACAACACTCATTCATGACTTCCAGTTTCTGTGGGTCAGGACCCCTCACAGCTCAGGCTCTGCTCACGAAGCTGAGATCAAGGTGCCTGACAGGCTGGGCTCTTACCTGAAGGTTCTGTAGAAGAGCCTCCTCCAGGCGCATTCAGGTATTTGGGTGAATTTGGGTGCTCACTGCTAGGGCTGAGGTCCTTGTTGTCTGGCTGATCGTTGGCGAGGGGTTGCTCCTGGCTCCTGGAGTCAGCTCTCAGGGCCTCTTTATGGTGGCCCCTTCCATCTTCCAAGCCAGCAGCAGGCTCTTGAACTGAAGACTTTCTGTGCTTCAGATCTCTGGGACTTCTTTTACTGCTGTCAACTGGAGACAACTCTTAACTGCTGCGATAAAGTTAGGCCTACTCAGAAAATTTCCCAATCTTCAAGTCAAATAATTAGTAACTTAATCATATCTCCAAAATTATTCTTGCCACACAATGTAAGGATAACACCTGAGGACAAAGCTAATGAGGGCCATCTTATCATTCTACCACATTACTCAAGAAAAATGACTCTTATTTTAATATAGGATGCATTTTAATATAAAAAACAGTATAGAAAAGTATAAAGAGGAAGTTGTTTTTTTTTTTAATATTTATTTATTTACTTTAGTTGTACACAATGCAATGCATTTATGTTTATGTGGTGCTGAGGATCGAACCCGGGCCGCGCACGTGCGAGGCAAGCACTCTGCCGCTGAGCCACAACCCCAGCCCGAGGAAGTTGTTTTAAGTGCACCAAATCTCACTGCCTGGCAACAGTGGCCAACATTTGGAATATACCATCTGAATGGATCCCTGCACATAGAAACAGAGCAGGAAGATCAATCAATCAATTTTGGTGGAGTTTTACTCAAATTATTTTTAAGTAAAATTAAGTTTAATGATACATAATAAAAGGAAACTGAAGGAAAATGAAAAAAAAAAATCACTGTACCTCAGTTGAATGTTTCTATGCCACAAAAATTCTTAAAATATCTCCCTTAAAGAAAAACTACTATGGATATTATCAAGAAGTTGGCATCACATTTGCTTTAAAAAGTTGCAGCTCATGAATTTCTTTCTTTCTTTCACTCTGGTACTGGGGATTGAACCCAGGGGCGCTTAACCACTGAGCAACACCCTTAGCTATTTTTATTTTATTTTATTTAGAGACTGGGTCTAGCTAAATTGCTTAGGGCCTTGTTAAGTTGCTGAGGCTGGCTTTGAACTTGTGATCCTCCTGCCTCAGTCTTCCCAGCTGCTGGGATTATAGGCATGCACCACTGCACCGGCTTGTGCATTTCATTTTTAAGAGTGGAATTATTTCCCAGCCAGTAAAGATGGGTAAATGTATATGCTTAGAAGTCCTTCCACTGCCCTTTCTTCTCACTTCTCAATTTTTGCTTGGTATATAATTATTCTTACAGTCTAAGAGCTTTTAATGTGTACATTTTTAAAAACCATAAATCCCACAGCTCTTTTGTCCTCATTCTATATTTAAAACAAATCAAAACCCACCTTCAGTATTTTCTTGGAATTGTCCTCTCTCCTCGTGATTTCTATATTCTGGTTCATCTCTTGGTTGGCTGATTTCAGATAAAGAACTTTCCCCAAGCACGTGAAACCCCGAGTTCATTCATGCTCACGAAGGCCTGTCAACAGCCTTTACCCTTCAGGGACCCCTTGGCACAGCAGTCGTGAGCCACACCTTGCTTACTAGGCACTGTGCATTCACACTGCCTCCAGTCTCACGTAGGTGTCACGTAGGTCTCACTTAGGTCTCTCCTACTGATCTGTTGTGAGCCTTCTTTGGGAATCCCAATTCAGATGCATTTTGGGTCACACTGTTTATTCTCCTTCACTACTGACTTTTGTAATTGTTTTGTAATTCTTTGTTCTTTCACATACCATTCCTTAGTGTTTTCACTTGTTTATTCTGGTTTCTAAAGTGGCTTCCTCTCTTTCTTGAGTTGTGCCACTTGGTTTCTTTCTTTTTTTGTTGTTCTAGGATTCCTTATTTGTACCCCTGAATCTCCTCGTTGAGTGTTTTTTTTTTTTTTTGTTTAAATTTCAGAAAGAGATAGCCTTGTAATTTCTCTAACGCAATGGAGAATTATCTGTTAAATAGCACAGGAAAAGGTAGAAGGCCACAGCACCTTTACTTTGGTGTGCTTCCAACTGTTTCTCTCCATAATATTCTCAGGCACTGGCGCTGAGGGGTTATCTGGGTCCCTCACAAAGCCCTAGGCTCTCTGGGTTCTAGTCTAGCAATGGCCTCACCCTTCCATCTGTAGAAGAGCTTGGCTTGGGGGCCAGGCCACAGACCACAGAAATAAACAACTGCCAGTCTGGTTTCTTCCTGATTTTGGTCTTCCCTGTTATCATATGGGTTCTTTTTTTAAAAAAAAAATTATTTATTTGCTTTAGTTGTACACAATGCGTTTATTCTTATGTGGTGCTAAGGATCGAACCTGGGCCGCGCACGTGCTAGGCAAGCACTCCACTGCTGAGCCACAACCCCAGCCCTCATATGGGTTCTTTACAGAAACACTACCTGTTTCTCTTGTGAAGCCCTTGGAGTTTGTTACTCAAATCTAAACTAAGTCATTTGGGTATCATGTCCACAATTTTTGCCTTATCCACATATCACCCCTATTAAAATCAATATTCTTTATATCAACTTCCAATTTTCATTTATTTGAAAAGGAAGTATATTCCTGTCATAAATGGAAAATCAGTAACACTTGCTCTAAATAGAAAGTAACTGTTGAAATAAGTGCAATGAACACAAAACAATAGAATGTTCTAGCTGGATACATTGTCTGCTGGGAACTAAGCCTGAGGTCTATATTTTTCTTGCTAGAAATAAAGATCCGTACACAATGGAGAAAAGCTAAAGGTTACTGGCATCAAACAGACTTTCCTCTTGATGTAATCAAACTGAAGGACAGCTAAACTAAAAGGAATCACTTTTCTTTATTGTTGCTTAATATAGATGATCAACTGTCCAGGCAGCACCTCATCTTGTGGCATACAAGCCCCCTTGGGAAATACCACCCCAAACCAAGGATCAGTGATTTGGTTCCTGACAACTGACTGTGACACTAACATCTAAGGAAATACATTTCCTGCTCAAGGCTATCGGCAGTGCCTGTCAGCTCTCGGCATTTTATCGGTTTTACTGTATCTGGTAGGCATATTTCATGGTTTGTGGTTTGAGGTTCTGAGAGTTTCCTTGTTTCATTAAAAATGGGGCTTTTCTTTTTAGCTTTGCTTTTTGTGTTGCTTCTAAAGATTTCAAAGGAGGGGAAAGGAAGGGAGAGATGTCTTTACTGCCTTTCCCTGGGTGTGCACCTCTCTGTGACCTCCTGGGGCCCTGGTTGTCCCAGGTTCACAGAGGTGGGCCAGTTTTCATACTGGAGTCTCCTGATTCAGCCTAGAGCTCATGACCTGCCACATTTGAAAGGTTTCCAAGGCTTGCAGGTCCTCTCTGAGGCACCAGAAGGTAGAGTGAGAGAACTGCTTCCTGGCTGTGGCCCTCCCCAGCTTTCCTTCAGGTCTGCGAACTCAGGTGCAGCGCACCTTCCCAACATCCTGACATCAGTAGTGGGAGCATGCAAATGTTCACAGTAGACCAAGTGTGAACTTGACACCCCTTGACTCTGTTGGTCCTTCATACGCAGCAGCAAGTCCCTGAAACTTACTGAACCCATTTCACACAGTGAAGGTTCTGACAGGGTCAAAATAGTATCAAGATATTGAGAATGCAGTGTTTGCGTTTTCGAAAGGTGTCCTTTCTTGTCTGAGTATACATTGAGTGTTCTTACAGAGATACTTAAAGGGGAAGGGGATGGTGTGCTGGGCCTCTGGCATTTCCCAGGTCTTGTACATCTAAAGGCAAGGAACTCATATTGCCTGAAAGATGAGATTTCTCAGATCCGAGTGGCTCCCAGCCATCCAGGCCTCTCCTACTCTGCTCAGCCCAACCCCAAAGATGGGGGTGCAGTTAAGGACCAGCAAGGCTACACAGAACAGTGCCACAGTGACAGAACACAACCCAAGGGGCTGAGCGGAGACCCCTGACTCTGACACAAGCTAGAGGAAGTCTGTTTTTGAGAGGAACAAACATTTTCAGTTTTTTTCTTTTCCTCTGTTACTCTCCTCAGTCTTGGCAGAAACCCGATTTTCCCCTGGATAACCTCCTTTTCCCAGGCCTGTTCCCTCTACTTGTCCATCTCTCAGGGCTGGAGGGAGAAGTGATGACTTCCTCAATTCCAGCTGCGATGTCCAAACCTTGGTTCACTGTCTCATCTCCCATCCACAACATTTCCCTCCCTTGACGCCACACCATCCCCTCACATCCTTCATCTACTTTATTTGGTGTTTTTGGTCTCCGATCTGTAATTTTTATTCTTACCTCATCTAGCATGGTCACTGCCTCTGATGGGTGGCTGGTTTTTCAAAATCCCCCCTGGCTCTTATTTACCATCCTCTGCTCTAATGGCTGCACAACAGAGTTGGGCACTGTAAATTCAGCTGTCCATTATACTCACTTGGGAGCTTTCAAAAAAAAAAAAAAAAAAAAAAAAAAAAAAAACTCAAAGTCTAGGCCCACCCCAGGTCAATTAAATCACACTTTCCCTTTCCTTTCTTTTCTTCTTTCTGCCCCCACCCCCTTTCACAGGCCAGGTGGGAATTCCATGTACAGTTGAAGTTGGAAACTCACCTCTGCTAGCTCCAGCTTCTGGCCTCAGTCTCTTCTCCCCCAGGCTAGCCGTTTACTTTTAGCTTAAATGTCTGCTCAGCCCACTTGGGCCTCAGGGTCATTCATTTCAACCAGGTTGTTGCCCAGCTGCTAATCTCCAACCCCCAGGGGGAAACAAAAGTTGCTAGAGAAAGGCACTTACCAATCCTGATTCTGGTTTTCTAACTTCACTTGAGCCCCGAGAGGTAGTAGCAATTATCCGAGCTGGCTCACTGTACTTATTTCCCCAGTGGCTATTCCAAACTGTTTCCATTACCCTCTGATCCCTTTCCATCTCTCCATTGCTCAGCATAATGCTTGCATCTGTGAAGAAACTCCTCCTATATATGTGCACACTCAGTGCTCACAGGGCTTTATTTTATTTCATTTTTTTTTTACTGCTTTACTATGTTTATTAAATTTTGTAACTCTTCCTCAATTTTAAAACTATTTGAAAATCAAAATCAAAATCAAAATAACAAAACCAGGAAACTTTCTGGATCCCTCCAGCTAGGATCTTCTTAACTTTCCTCCTAGGCAAACTCCTTGAAACAAAGATGTCTACGCACACCTTTGACCCAGGGCACCAAGTTGGCATATTTATTGGATCTTTCCAGCCCCCATCTAAAATGACCTCTCAGGACTCCCTACTTCCTACAACACTTTGGCTTCTGAGATTTGGGGGAAAAAAATTCTCTAGGCTTTCCTTCTTCACCTCAGGCTCCACCTTCTCATTCCAACTTCTCAACGTTGAAATTCCTTAGGCTTCAGTCCCGGGCTCTTCTTCTCTCCCTACTTCAGTTTCTCCCCAGGTAATCTCATTTGTAACTGTGGTCTCAAAAGCCAGTGATTCCTGAATTTATATCTCTATCCTTGGTCTTTCTTCAGAGCTCCAGATGCAGACCTCTACATAATTAATATTGGTCATGGATGTCTCAAAATTAAACTCCTGATATCACTCTGGGTGCTCTTCCTTTAATCTGCCCTTCTCATGAAATTGTTCTACTATCAGCCTCCATTCTCCCAGTCACTCATGGTGACTGGTATGATTTCAGACACCTCTTTTCTCATCACCCACCAAATCCAATCCTTCATGAAGTCCAAAATATATACCCATAAATGCAGTTCCATTTCTTTCTATGTCACTGCACCCATGCTCATCTTCTTCCCAGACTACAGCAATGGTCTCCTAACTGGTCTCCTGGTATCACCTCTTGCTGCTCCTGTTAAGTCTCCACACACTCACCACAGTGACCTTTTGGAGATACTACTCCAATTATGTTACTCCCCTGTTTAAATTCCTTCCATTACTTTCCTCACATATTAATAAGACCAACCATACACTCAGGTATTGGGTCTCCACCTATCTGTCTTGTCTCATCCTTTGCTTGCTGCATTAAGGCTCCATTGGCTTTCTCTCAACCTTTCAAATGCAAAATGCTCTTCTCCCTAAAATCTTCCTTTCCCTCAATAATTCATCCATGAAATCAACGGTGTGGGCTAGGTGATGCTTTGGTAGCAAATCATCCTAACATCTTGGAGCTTATACCTGAAAAGACTTATTTATTGCTCATGTCACACAGTCTGAAGCAGGTCAGGTAGCTCTTCTTCAAGTAGAAACTAGGAGTTTAGGGTTCTTCTAAACTGTGGTGCCCTCACACCCAAAATGTGGCCTGTGTAAATAGAAGAATGTGCTGTGCAAATAGAAGAGAGAGTGGGTGATTACGCATGGAGTTTTCTGGCTCCACCTGAAAACGGCATACCTCATGTCTGCCCACACCCCACCGGCCAGATCATGGTCATATGATCATAACCCAAACTGAAAAAGGAGGCAAAATAGAAAAAGGGGGAAAAAATAAAGCAGAGGGTCTTCCTGTCTATGCAGGAAGAGGAAATGAGATTGGTGAGCATTCAGGCCCCTTTGTGCCACATCCTGGTTAATCCTCACATCTTTAAAGACTCAGCTGAAATAATACTTTCTTACTAAGGCTTTCCAGTAACCCCAACCTAAATCAGGCATTCCTGACATAATCTTTGTAGTATGCAATAATTTTCCTTTATGGCATGGTCTAAATGGAACATTTACATTTCTTCATGTGATTATTTAATATGTATTTCTGTTCTTAGACTGCGGGCTCTATTATAAGTACAAAGATTGAGTCTGTTTTGCTCTCACTGTGTCCCTAACACCTATCATCGTATTTGGCATATAATTGGTGCAAAAGTTGTTGAGTGAACAAATGAATGAACAATTGCACACAGTCACTGCCTGGCTCCAAGTAGCACAATTAGATAAGATAGTCATGGTGTATGAATTGTGATGTGGTAAGTGTCCCAGGAAAGTAAACTCAGGGAGCTGTGACAGCAATCTGAAGGGCCCAAGTTTTCTCTGCTTTCTTTTTTTCCGTGGCAATCTTATGTAGGAGTCTGCCAACTATGGCCTATAGGCCTCACTACCTGTTTGTTTGTTTTTTTTTAATGGCACATGAGCTAAGTATGATTTTTAAATTTTTAAGTGGTAAAAATGAATTAAAAGACATGGGGAAATTACATGAAATTCAAATTTCAATGTCCATAAAAAAGTCTTATTGAAGCACAGCCATATGTATGTTTATTAAGTAAACATGCATATGGTTTTCCAGCTACAATGGCAGAATCGAGCAGTTATAAATGAGAACATATGACCCACAAAGTTTAAAATATTTGTTGCCTGACCCTTAACAGAAAAGGTTTGCTGGCTCCCGATCTAATCCACACTTAGTTTAAAAGGCCGCTTTTATGTGGATTATGTTCAAGTATACATCTTTATGCCTCTCCTTTTTCAATTCCCATGTCTGCTACCAGAAATTAGGCCCCTTTTAGTTCTAACTTGAGACAGTGTTCTTTCTCTGTGGTCTCTCTCCTCTTTCTTTAAGTCCGTCAATTTCACTATAATCAAAGCTAAGTCCCATGAGAACAGTTTTGATATTATAACTGCTATTTGAGGTTTCCCATTGTGTACTAAATAAAACCTGCAGTTTGGCAAAGAATTGAGGATTTTCCATTGCAGTACTGCCTTACATTTTCAGCTGTTTCTTTCTCTTACATCATACTTCCATCTAGCCTTATCAATCACTTCACCTACCCTTGCCTTCTCTACTTCAGGCCTATGCTCAGAAAGTTAGCCTTTCTGTATGAAATGTCTGCTGCTGGCAGTTGGTTATCTCAAACACCAACTTGCCCTAAAAGTCTTTCCCAGCCCCTCCTCTGAGAATAATTACTGCCATCTGTGCGATTCTGTAACGTTTTGTACTGTACGATTGTTTTATTTCAAATTCTGCTTTATGGTTTCCTGTGTACATACACAGATTGTCGGTTTCTCACGATCTATTGAAAGCTGCTTAGGGGAAGGAATTGAACTCTATTTTATTAATCTCTGTGTCCTTTTGGCGTCCTGGAAAAGTCCGGTAAAATGGTAAACATTTTTTTTCAAAATTTCTCAGGGGGGACTGGACTGTAAATTTTTGTACTAAGAACCACCTGCCTTTAAGTATAAAATTCGCTTAACTTGTTTAGGGTTCACTAGAACGAGAAACACCTTTGTATACGCATTCTTCCAGGCAGTTACACACCTGCGGATCGCAGCCTAGGACCCTTACAGTTGTCTGCAAACACGTGGGTGACAAGCGATTCCCCTCAGGTCCCTCCTCGGTCCACGGTGATTGGCGGACCACATGCTCCAATCATCCCTCCCCGCCTCTTTCAGCAGTAGCCAATCACAGACCCCGAGCGCCTCCTGACTACTAGACACTGTTTACTAACAGATCGAAGCTGGGGAATAAGGGGTGTGACTGTTCTAGGGAGGTCAGGGAAGGGAAGGTGTTGACTGCGCGTGCGCACCAAAGGAAGTGGGCGGGGCAGAATCTAGGGTCTCACCAATCCGAGTGGCCGCGCTTCTCCCTCTCCTGCCTCCCCGCCAAGCAACAACAATTCGAGGAGCGGGGCGGGGCGTGTAGTGAAACGTCACTGCAGAATGCCCAATGGAAGCCGGCGCTGGCAGACGCGCGCTCCTGGCGCCCAATAAGCGGTGACAGCTCGAATGGCTCCTCTACCTTGTTGGCTGTGGGCGGAGCGGCCTGGAGGAGGAGGCGGTGGAGCAGGGGGCGGCTTGGTTGCGCGGTACTAGCGGTGCCCGCCGTAGGGGGAGGAGGCGGAGGAGCTAGCCGTGCGGCCAGAGCGGGAAAGAGACTCGTCTCTGCGTCGGAGTTGTGGAGCCGCTGCACCCCGGCTCCTGGAGCTGCAGCAAGGGCTGTGCGGGGACGGGCGTCCGCTATCTCCCGGGTTCCCCTCGGAGCGACCCGCGGGATCAGAAAAAGGGAGAAGATGGAGGAGGGCGGCAGCGGCGGCGCCGCCGCGGGCACCAGCGGGGACGGTGGCGACAGCGGCGAGCAGCTCCTAACTGTCAAGCACGAGCTGCGGACCGGTGAGCGACCCCGCCCTCTGCCGGCCGGGCCCGGCGCGGGGTCTCGCCCCGGGGACTGGCAGGGGGCCCGCATGGGCCGGGGGCGGGACTCGCCGGCGGGGCGGGAGCCGGGGGTCCCGGGAGGTCCCGGGAGGTGGGCGCGCGCCCCGGGGTAGGCGGCCGAAAGTTTTCACGAGCCCGGGAGGCGGCGGCGGACGCGGACGCGGGGCGGCGGGGCCCTGGAGGCTGTGGACCGCTGCCTGCGGCACTGGTCTCCGAGGATGCCTTCGCGCCCCCCTTCCCGCTCAGGTGACACATCTGTCACTGCATCCAGTCTAGGACGAAAGGTGCGCTTTCCTCAGCGCGAGGTGAGTCGCGCCTGGGTTTGGAGCGTGACTCACTTCTCCACGCCCCTTGAGGTGGTCCGGGCTGGAGGTTAGGAACCGTCCCGTTAGAGCTGTGGTCCTGTGACACGGAAACCCAGGGGGGTGTCTCCCGCTTTAGCTAGTCTAGACTGGGGAGATAAAGAGGCTTCGCCGGCTCCTGGGATTGAATGCTTTTATTTGCAATTGTCGTGAAACACTATACTTGGCCTTGCGTTTCTTTCAAAGGTCTCTTGAGATGCTGGCTCTGTAAAGCTCTGGGTGAAAGGGACTAAGGAGCAGGCTTTGATCCCACATTCTTATGTTTGAGATCACTAGAGTTTGTTCTGAGCTTTATACTTGTTAAATTACTTTTTCATTGTGTAAGTCCGGGTTTATAATTTTGGAAAATGCTTATCTGGACCAATCAGTACAGTTTGGATACAATTGTATTTGCAGAGCTCAATCTCCTATTGGAGATAGGTTTTCATTTCTGAACAGATAGTACGTTTTAACAGTCGTTAGTTATTATTATTACATATTATTGTGAGCATTTAGGATTTTTGACACCATTTCTTTGTCATACTGAAATATTCTTTTATTATGTAGACACAAAGCTTAAATGGCGGTTTTCAGGGGTACACCTAATACACCTTGTTTCTGTTTTGAATAGATCATAAAGTTGACTCTGTTGCACAGTTCTTTCAGTTTTTGTTATTTCCAGTGAGATTGCTGATTAGTATTCCATTGGATGCTATTGTGGTCACTTAACATAGGAGATGTCAAATTAATGCTTTCCTCCTCCTCCTCCTCCTCCTCCTCCTTTTTTTTTTTTTTTTTTTTTTTGCTGCCACTTGGCCACTCGGCCACTCGACCACTGTGCCACATCCCCAGCCCTATTTTGTATTTTATTTAGAGACATGGTCTCACTGAGTTGCTTAGTCTCTTGCTGTTGCTGAGGCTGGCTTTGAACTTGCAATCTTCCTGCTTCAGCCTCCCAAGCTGCTGAGATTACAGGTGTGCACATCACTGGGCCTGGCTCAATTTCATGCTTTCCTAATTCAACATTTTTAAACATTGTGGTTTTGGACCTTGTCAATCTGTTATATATCTTGAACCAGTCACTCTATAATATTTTTGAGTTCCTAACATAACCTTTGTAGGTACTGTTGGCTTGGTTTTTCTCTTTTGATTTTATGGACCATTGATGTTTTCAAAGGGCTATTAGGTCATTTACTCAGTACCCATATATTTGGTGTTAATATCTGATTTGCACCAGGCTCAGTGTCTAGAACTCTCTGTGTGAATATTTATAATTTTTTCTTATCTTACATAATGATTCACTGCTTTATATGTGCAGAATCAAACAGTACAGCAAAAACTGCTTGAAGTCATGTGTTCCTCATCCATTGACCATGATGCAGCAAGCAGCTTTTTGCTCTACCACCGTCCAAGGAGCAACCTGCTTGTTATTAGTAGTCAACCAACTGCTCAGTTTCTGGATTTTGCAAACAATGCTAGTTTTGTAGAAAACAATGAGTACTGCTTTATTTCCCCTTTCTCTACTAACTGTGTGAATCATCAGCAAGTTTGCATTTTAGAATTTTTTTCTGATGGTTGATGAGATTATACTGAATTCATTAGTGTTGTTAACTGTCAAAGGAAATGAGCAGTCATTTTGATTTATTGCTGAACACTGGAACAACTGACCGGACATAGTGGTCAAAACCACTGTTAAAATATAACTTGAAAGAGTCACTCATCTTGAGCCAACTGTGCTCCTTTTAGCGCAGGATGCTATAATAGCCACCACAGTAACTTGATCTATGTGGTTCCTTCTCAAATTGCGGACAAGCATATAGTCATATCAGGTCAGTTGTTGACGGTTGTCTTTTTTTGTGCAAGACACTACATTGTGTGCTTTATGATGAATGAAAAAATCAATAAAAGTCAGTGTAAGGACATGGGAATTGCTCTAATTGTGTAGACTGAATAGCACAGCATACCTGGACATGGAGTTGGAAGACATAATAAATCCCAGCTCTGCCACTTACTAGCTGTGTAGACTTGGGCAAGTCGCTTCATTATTTCAGCTCACTTCTTTCATCTATAAAATGAGAGGATTGAATGAGACGTAGTTGGAAAAATGCTAAGCACATTGCTTAACTTATAGTAAGTGGACATTCAGGAAATGTTGGTTGAATGGAAACCCAGGAGTCACTCCACAGCAATCTTATTGTAAGCTATGCATATTCTGTGTATACTGGAAAAAAAATCACTCATTTGATGATTAGCCTATGTCACATTGCCTGGCTGTTATCTTTTTCTGTATTTCTTTTTCTCAAATAGAGCATAAGGGATCCCTGTAATAATTCATTTACTTATATGCATTAGACTGTAAGGTCCTTGGGTAAGATACCATGTCTTTGGCCTATTTATAGCCCCTGGCATATGGTAGTTACTTGTATTTGTTGAATGAATTCATCAAATGGATGAAAATAAGGAACAAGTGTAATAGTGTATTATATTCCCAGTGCCTTGCAGATGTTAGGTGGTTGATAAATGATGATAGTGACAATAAAAGCTGAAGAATGCTGAGTGTAGGATTGAGTTAAATGGCAATTTCTTGAGCACTTTCTGTCTTCTAGCCTAGATGGTATCAGTACCGAAAATGTTCTGCCCTTTGGCAGTAGAGGAAAAGCCTGTACAGATCAGCAATTAGGATATATTGTCATAAGTATAATAATAGAGGGGATATGCACAGTTAAAGTTGCCAAAGAGCGATTGAGATTTTTAACAATCAGATCTTACTAATTTATGCAATTAGTATTTTATTGCTTACGTACTGGATGCTGTTTTAGATACTAGAGTTACAAGGGGTATGTGGTCTCCCAACTGGAAGAACATCAGTTGCATCAGTCATCACTGGAATTAGAGATGTAGATTGTCGTCTCTTGAATATTTGCTCATGTATATGTGATAGTTTTGTCCTTCTCCATGGCTGTCCAACTTCTCCCACACTGGAAAGATCATGCTCTGACAGTTTCCAAGTTTTACATCTTAAATCTTCAGGTACTAGAAAGACACTGGCCCTTTTCTAAGCTTCAGTTATAAAAATGTCAGGGAAGGACAGTATTGTCTTGGCTTTGGTCAGGAGTCCACATTTGGTTCATTGAACTAAGGTCAGGGGAAGGGATCACATTCTGCCAAGGCGATAGCAACCCTAGTAAATGTGGATGGGGCAAACTAAACTCTCTGAAGAGAAAGCGTTGCTGGGAAGACATTTCCTTAGTTTCCTGTCATTGGGGGAGACAGCCTTACCACTTAGGACAGGGTTGACAAAGAGGGTTGTCTATTGTGGTATAATGAATATACTGTAAATCTGTTTTTTTTTTTTTTTTGTATTGGGGATTAAACTCAGGGGCACTTGACCACTGGGCCACATCCCCAGCCCTTTTTTGAATTGTATTTAGAGACAGGGTCTCACGGAGTTGCTAAGTGCCTCGCCATTGCTGAGGTTGGCTTTGAACTCACGATCCTCCTGCTTCAGCCTCCCAAGTGCTGGGATTACAGGCGTGTTTCACCATGCCCGGCTAAGAATTGCTGTAAATCCTAAAGGTTTAAAGCAACATGATTTCTTTGGGTCAGGAGTTTTGAGAGTTGTTTAGCTTGGTGGTTCTGACTCAGTGACACTCACGAGTTTGTAGTCACAAAGTTGCATTTACCTGAAGACTTGTCTGGGGCTGGTTGTTCCCTTCTAAGAGGGCTCACTCACATGTTTTTGGCAGGTTGCTTCAGCTCCTTGACACGTGGGCCTCTCCATAGGGTGGCTTGAGTGTCCTCATGACATGGCAGCTAGTTTCTCCCAGAACAAGCCATCCAAGAGGGAAAGAGCAAGGTGAAAGCTACAGTGTCTTTTTTGTTAAATGGTTCTATTGGGATGTCATCTGTATACCATACAACTCTCCTGTTTTAAGTGTACAATTCAGTGGATTTTAGTAAAGTTAGAGATATACAATGATGGCTACAATCTAATTTTAGAAAACTTTCATTACCTAAAAAAGAACCCATACCTGTCACACTCTATTCCCACTACTCAGCCCCAGCCCAGGCAACAACTAGTCTATTTTCTGTTTCTATTTTGAATTTTATTATAGTAGAATTATACAATTGTGGTCTTTTGTAACTAGCTTCTTTTGCTAAACATTGTATCTTCAAAATTCATTCACATTATTTTATTGACAAATTGTATTTAATTGTATTAGATGTATCATATTTTAAAATCCATTCCTCAGTTATTTGACATTTGTGTTGTTTCACCTTTTGGCTATGTGAATAATGTTGCTGTTCACATTTGCAGACAAATTTTTGTGTGGACCTATATCTTTATTTCTCTTGTGTATTAGTAATAGTATAAAATTGCTGGATCACCTGAGGACTGTGTTCACTTCTGTAAGAAACTACCAAATAGTTTTCCAAAGTGGCAATATCATTTTATGTTCCCTCCAGCAATGCATGCAGGCCCAATTTCTCCATAGCCCTGCCAATGTCTATTATTATCTTTTTGCTTTTTGCCATTGTAGGAGGGGTGATGTAGTATTTCATTGTGTTTTTTTTTTTAAATAATATTTATTTACTTTAGTTGTACACAATGCAATGCATTTTATGTTTACGTGGTGCTGAGGATCGAACCCGGGCCGCGCACGTGCGCGGCGAGCGCTCTGCCGCTGAGCCACAACCCCAGCCTTCATTGTGGTTTTGATTCTCATTTTTCTAATGATGTTGAGCATCTTTTCATGTACTTGCTGGCCATTTGTATATTTTTTGGAGAAATGCTTATTCCAGTCCTTTGCTCGTTTTTAAAAATTGGCTAATTTGTCTTATTTTAATATTGAGGTTTCTTTATTCTAGATGCAAGTACCTAGTCTGATATATGAGTGCAAATATTTTCTCTTATAAAGTAAGTTGGCTTTTCATTTTTTGATGGTGTCCTGAGAAGTGTGAAAGTCTTAATTTGATGAAATCTAATTTTTCTGTGTTTTTTCCCCATTTTTTCTTGTTCTGTATTTAAAAATCATTAAATTTCAATTTAATGATTTAATTAAATCCAAGGTCGTTAGAACTTGTGCTTCTATTTTCCTCTAAGAGTTTTATAATTTTAGCTCTTTTATGCTTTTAGATCTATGAATTAGAGCTATGATGAATTTTGAGTAAAATGCTGTATATGGTATGAAGTAATGGTCCAGATTCATTTTTTTGCCTGTGGATATCCAGTTGTCACATCACCATTTGTTGAAAAGACTGTTCTTTCCCCCATTTAATTGTGTTGGCACCCTTGTTGAAAATCAATTAACCATAGATGTATGGTTTGTTCATTTTAGATTCTCAATCCTGTTCTATTGATCTGTTTGTCCTTCTTTAAGCAAGTATCACACTCTTGCCAAGTATGTTTTGAAATGGGAACATATGTCTTCCAACTTTGTTGTTGTTGTTGTTGTTGTGTGTGTGTGTGTTACCTTCAATGGAACCTCGAGCTTCACACATGCTAGGCAAGTGTTCTACCACTGAGCTACATCCATAGCCATCACCCCCACTTCTTCCTATTTGAAATTTTACTTTGAGACATGGTCTTGCCAAATTGCCCAGGCTAGCCTTGAACTTGTAATTCTCCTGCCTCTGCCTCAGCCTCCCAATAGCCTAAATTATAGGCATGTACTACCATGCTTGGCAAACTTGGTCTTTCTTTTTCAAGATTATTATTCTGGGTCCTTTGATTTTCCATATGAATTTTAGAATCAGCTTTTGGGTTTCTGCAAAGAAGCTAGCTGGGTGAAGTTCTGACAGGGATAGCATTGAACTCATAGATCAGTTTTGGGAGTGCTGCTGTCTTAACAGTGTTAAGTTTTCTGCACATGAATATATTTTATTGAGGTCTTCTTTCGTGTCTTTCAGTGATGTCCTCTAGTTTTCAGAGTTTGTACTATTTTTGTTAAATTTATTCCCAAGTGATGGATCATTCTTTGCAAATGTCTAGAGATCCTTATGTCCTGCAACCTTGTTGAACTGATTTGTTAGCTTAGTAGTTTTCTAGTGGATGCCTTATAATTTTTTTTTTAATTTACAAGATCATATCTGTGAATAGGGGTTGTTTCACTTCTTCCTTTCTAATCTGGATGCTTTTTGTTTAGTTCCTTGTGTAATTGCCCTGGCTAGCACCTTAAGAACAGTGTTCAGTAGCATTGTCAAGAATAGACCCTTGTTTTATTTTTATTATTTTCTTTTTTTGTGGTACTGGGGATTGAACTCAGGGGCACTCGACCACTGGGCCAAGTCCCCAGCCCATTTTTGTATTTTATTAGAGACAGGGTCTCACTGAGTTGCTAAGTGCCTCGCCATTGCTGAGGCTGGCTTTGAACTCGCGATCTTCCTGCCTCAGCTTCCCAAAGTGCTGGGATTACAGGCGTGCGCCACCACGCCCAGCTCTTGTTTTATTCTTGACCCTGGGGCAGAGCACTAGTCTTCCATCATCAAGTGTGAGGATAGCTATGGGATTTATAGATGACCTGTATCAGATTGAGAGAGTGTCTTTCTATTTTTGGTTTATTTGGTGTCTTGTCATGAAAGGGTTTTGGACTTTGTCACATGCATCTATTGAGATGATCATGTGGTTTTATTTTTTTTGTTTTGTTGGTGTGATTTATTACATGGATTAATTTTTGAATGTTATGCTAACCTTGAATTCCCAGGGCCTGGTATATAATCCTTTTTATATTTTTGCTAGCATGTTGTTGAGGATTTTTGTGTCCATATTCATAGAAGATACTTGTCTGTAGTTTTCTTTCCTACCCCTTGCCCCACCCCTTTCTTTTTACCTGTTTGATTTCTGGCATCCTTATTGAGGGTCTTTTAACAGAGGTCAGGGGATGGGCCAAAGTTCTGATTCTGCTCTAACTTACTGTGGGACCCAAAATAAGTCATTGAATCTTTCTGAGCCCAAGCTTTCTTATTTATAAAGTAAATGTATTGGACTGAGTGAAGGCTGGTGTTCTAAGGATTTCTATGAAATAGAAAAAAGTTAGGAGCTGTAATTTGCTTTTTAAGACCATTCTGTTTTACCAAAGAATTCATGTAGAATCCCACTGATAAACAACAATTCCCTGGTGCTTTTTGGATATGGTTCTACTTATAAGGATTTAATTTGTAGTTAGTTCTTTTTTTTTTTTTTAGTAGTTGTAGATGGACAGCATGTCTTTATTTAATTTTTTCTTTAATATTTATTTATTTGCTTTAGCTGTACACAATAGTTTATTTGTATGTGGTGCTGAGGATCGAACCCGGGCCACGCACGTGCCAGGCGAGCGCTCTGCTGCTGAGCCACAACCCCAGCCCATGTCTTTATTTTAATGTGGTGCTGAGGCTCGAACCCAGTGCCTCACACATGTAAGGCAAGACCTCTGCCATTGAGCTATAGCCCCAGCCCTGTAGTTAGTTCTTTAGAAATACAACCATCATGTATAGTAAAAGATATTCAGATTTCAGTGATAGTCTCGGTTATCTGTGAGTATGTGCAGCTCTCCTTTTTACACTACGTATTTACAGATATATTTTTGTGAATGTATATGTTTTTATAGTACTTGTTCCTTTTATATGCTTTCTTTACTTTGAGAAGAGTAGACAGAACTTATGCTCTGTCCTTAGTTTTCTAGGCTACATTGAGAAAGGTAAAAATATGAATAGATTATTGACAGTACCCTAGCTGATTCCCTAGACCCCTCCCCCAAAAGAAAATTCCCTTTTAATTTTCTGTCATGAATTTCAGAGATTGAGAAAATGATTTATTTGGGCAAACAGTGGCATCTGAGCCTTTATGTCAAAGAGATTCAAGTGAATAGAAGTTGGCGTACTTAATCTTCCTTTCCATTCTAGATGTATTTGTGGGGGGAAAGACCTCAGGTGATAAGTCTAGTTGCATGAACCCATGCTCACCTGTACTCTAGAGCAAGAGAGCACCTTGGAACTCAAGCTTGCTGGAGACAGAGGTGATTTGATGGGCGGGATTACTTTTCCCTTTAAATAAGAAACTGACATTTGGTGACAGCTCCTCTAGGGAAAGTCTAACTAATAACTTCACATGTTGGTTGAAGCTTCACAATTAAAGACACTGATAAGAAATGTTGATCCTCAAATGCAGGGGGAGGGGAGAGGTTGTCACAGTTAGCACCTTTGAGCTCTGTCACAACTTACAGTCCACATATATCAAAGGTATGAGCACTCCTGCATTTATATTGTTTAAGTGACTAGGGTCCGAAATAGATTCTTGCCCTCCTTGTGTTTGTTTGTAGCAGTGTCGCTTTTAGTTCAGGTGTAATTCCTTTCTCTGAAAGTCAGTTGAATTCTCTGGACTTTGCACATTCCTAAATTTGTGAGTGAGCTATCTCACTTTTCTTTCTTTAAAAAAATATTCATTAGACATTCTTATCTGTACTGCAGGACAATAGGGAGTAAAGTTCCCAAGTTTTAGTGCAGTACTTGGTATTGCAGATATTTCACACTCAAGTATTGTGTAGGTGTGCTGCTTTTTATATAATCAATGTGTTCTTGACAAAAATTGTGTAAATAATATTTTTGTATATCAGATTATTTGGGATATAGAAAGAAAATTTGGTACTTAAAAGAATTCTGTTATTGGCTCTTGTATTTAAAAAACTTTTGATTCTGTTTTCCATTTGTGGCTCTTACTGTTAAGTAGATTTTTCTGACACACCATTCTTATAATTTAGGCAGCTGCAAAGAGGTAAATGAAGTTTTCTGTGTTAGGCTGAATAATGAGCCCTCTCCTCCTGCCAAAAATGTCCACATCGTAATCCTGGAACCTGTGAATATGTTAAGTATTCCATGGCAGAAGTGTTTTTGCAGATGGGGAGAGTAGCTGATTATCCAGGGAGTCCAATGTAATCACACAGGTAAAAGGAAGGTAGAAGGGCCAGGGTCAGAGAAGGGGAGGCAGGGACGGAAGCTGGGGGTAGGGGGAAGAGATGTCACCACAAGGAAACAGATGGCGTAATGCCATTGTTGGAAGGGGCCACGAGCTGAGGAATGCGGGCAGCTTCTAGAAGCTGGGAACAGATTTTCCCCCAGTGTCTAAAAGGAACACAGCTCTGCTGTCACCCTGATTTTAGCTCCATAAGACCCAGTTTCAGACTTCTGATTTCCAGAACTGTATGAAACAAATTTGTATTGTTTATAAATCATCAAGTTTATGTTCATCTTCTATAGCAGCAATAGGAAACAAGTACTTCTTGCTTAAGATGGAATGAGCCAAGGGATAATTTGCCCCAGGCATGGGTGACTAACAGAATGGGAGGTGGTCAGACATTTAAACGACTATTTCACAGAGGAGGGCAATGAGTATCCTTCTGGGGGAAGGACAGTGCTGTTTCTGCAAGGACTCCCCAAGGAAGCATCCTTTCTGACTCCGTACCAAGCCCAGCTGTGTTGCTGCTGACCAGCTGTTCTGGTTTTCATAGGAACCCTCTGCAGTGGGTCCCTGGGAAGACCCACTTTATCAAGTTGGTGGTATGAAAGCATCCAGTGTCAGGCCCGCAGCATGTAAAAGTGTGACTGGGCATGTGTCTTTTTAAAAATATTTTCAGTTGTAGATAGACACAATACCTTTATTTTGTTTATTTTTACATGGTGCTGAGGATGGAACCCAGTGCCCCACAAGTGAGGCAAGTGCTCTTGCCACTGAGCCACAACCCCAGCCCAGGGTATGTGTCTTGAATCTCCTCCTGGTGCCATCTGTGCTCTTATTCTTAATTTTCTGGCTTCTTAATTAATCTTAGAAATTTGCCTTCAAGCCGGGCGCGGTGGCGCACGCCTGTAATTCTAGCACTTGGGAGGCTAAGGCAGGAGAATCGCAAGTTCAAAGCCAGCCTCAGCAGTGGCGAGGCATTTAGCAACTCAGTGAGACCCTGTCTCTAATAAAATACAAAAAAGGGATGGGGATATGGCCTAGTGGTACCAAAAAAAAAAAAAAAAAAAAAAAAAAAAAAAGAAAGAAATTTGCCTTCAAATTTTCTTAGACCAAGACAAGGATTTATTAAATATGATATTAAGTAAGTACATTTATATTTAAACATATCTATGTACCATAAGTAATATGGAAAACATGAGAACACTTTATACTTTCTATTCAGTGTTTTGATTCTTAAGTAGAATCTTTATCATAATGTTCATGCTATTTTTACATTTCTTCTAAAGAGAAAAAAGTCAGTCCTCTGATTAATGAGTAGCACTTTTGATGTTTGGGAAAAAAAAGATGATAAATCAATAAAACAGAGGCATACTTAAAATAATTCTAGAGGAAAAAAAGGTGAAGATGGATAGAGTGCTCTCTTTGTACTATGCAATTTCCTGCAAAGTGGAATATCCCATCATTAGTTGGAAAGTTCAGTCAACTGAAGCCCTCTGTCCTCTAACCACATCAGTAACCTGAAGTGGGAGTATGTGTTTTTCCAAGGGGGAAAATTATTTAAAATAGGTAATAAGGATAATGATGCACTTTGTTTCTAAATATGATGCTGTGTTGGGAGGGCATGAACACTGAATTTTAACCATATATTGGACAAACCCACACTCATGATCTTATGCTTGCTTTTTCCTTTATACTTATGTCATTTGTTTGAGGAAACATCATAATTAGGGACAGAATGGAACAAATCTAATGGGACCACACACAAATGAAACTCATAACTTGGACCTAATTTTGCCATATATAAATTGGGCATAATAGTCACAGTTTTATTTATCTGCCGAGTATCATTGAATTCCTACTGTGTGTCTCACACTGTCCTAAATGCTATGTTTAGAAGGGAATACATTACACATGGCTTCTATCATCACTGAATAATACTTGAGAGAGACCTTAAATACATAATCACATAACTAGCTCTACAATTGTAATTGTGATAAACTGAAGATGTACAGGTTCTGTGAGGGAGCCTACTAGGGTGGCCTCACAGGGTGTGAGGAATGAGTGGAGGCTTCTGTGGAGCGATCAAAATCCTGTGTGGTGATTACTGTTATTATTATTCTAATTTTACACCTGGGGAAACTGAAAACTTTCATTTACCTAGAAAGTAAGTAGAAGAATTTATTTTTAAAACCCAAGCAGGCTGTCCTGAGGTCCCATTCATACCACAGTGCTTAGGCCATCAGTTAAATATGAGCCAGGAGCTTCAAAAAGAGGTCTGGGCAGGATAAGAATCCTGGCATCGTTGGCATGTAAATGACACTTCAGCCAAGGTAGTAGGTGAGATCACCTTAGAAGAGATTGAAGAAAGGAAGAGGACTTAGAACTGAGCCCAGAAAACCCCCAGAATGTAGAGAATGGATAGAAAAGGAGTTGTCAAGGAAGGATACAGAGAAGGAAGAGCCAGGAGAAAAAGCTGGAGACTACCGAGGGAAGTCGTGGTGTTGTGGGAGCCCAGGAGAGAGGTGCTAGGGCTGCAGGTGGGGACACAGTCCACAGACCACTGCACCCAGGAGGACAGGTGACAATATTGAGGTCCTGTGACAGGGGTGTGCAGTTTGGCCTCCAGTTAGAACTGCCCACTACAGTGGGAGGAAGAAGGAGAGTAGACAGGTACGTTGGTTGATTTGGTGTCAGGAAGATACGGCGGAGTTTTGAAGGCATGAATTTTTTTCTTTTCTGTGAGTTATGAAGAAAAGGCAATTCTTTATTCAAGAAAAATAGCTTCATTGTTTTAAAGAATTGTTATTCTAATCTTTTAAAAAATTCCTAGATACAGAGAAACACCCAGAAAGTTGACACAAAACTTACATAATGTACAAGAAAAATTTATCTAATGTTGTGGAACAGCTTCCAGAAAAAGGTTTCCAGGCCCAGCCATGGAAATGCTCCTGCGCTTTCCACAGAGGTCAGTTCCCTGAACATGTTCTCTGGATCATGCCAAAATTCTTAGTAAGCTTAATGTTCTGTTTCTTCTTTTTGAAGTGTTTTATATTTAGTTCAGTTCTTCTAAATTAAATTTATTTGGTGCACGTATTGGAAAAAAAGGCTGTTTGTAACCACTTCATAAGCATTTGTTTTCTTATTGACTCAGTTTTCATATTGGCTCAGTCATGTAATTCCAAAATCACTTGGATAAGTAAACACTGCTGTTTTATACACCAGAAGAACAGCGTGTCTTCAAGGTAAGTGACTCCGGCAATGAAAGTGGGCAGCATTGTTTTAAAGTACACAGATAATAAATATAACTTTGTTCTGCCTCCAGCAGAATGCTGTCCAGAGGCATGGTTTTGAGGCCCAGCCACAACTCTAAACAGCTTCAGAGCAGCTTACCACCTGGCAGTTAAAAGGAACCTAATGTGCCAGCTCTTTAGCTTATTTTCCACCTCTCCTGCCTTCACCAGAATTGGGCTAATTGGACCCTCTGGATAGGAATTAGGGTTTTTAGTTCAGAGAATGTATGTGCTGTCAGCACTCTACCGGATACCACCTAAACCAAACTGCAGCTTATCTAATAATTTGCTTTATAAATAATTTTCCCCCCTGACAAAAAGGAAGAAAAAAATAGCAGGAAAAGATTTTTTTCTCACTGCATACAATTGTCACCTTTTGACTGAAACTAAATTAGTCTGAGAAGCTTATGTTTTTTAGTGTGGAATATGAAAAGGCAAGGTTGTATAAGAAAAGCTATTTTATAACCTTATTAGGTTGGTTCTAGGAAATGAGATACTAAATACACGTTTTCTAGTTGATATATTAAAAACAAATCTGAGCATATGAAATAAATAGAATCAAGTCAGGTTGTCAGGTTGTGCTCTGCACTGATTTTTTTTTAAAAATATTTATTTGTTTTAGTTGTACACAATGCCTTTACTTTTTTTTTTTTTTTTTTTTTTTGGTACCGAACTCAGGGGCACTCGACCACTGGGCCACATCTCCAGCACTTTTTTATATTTTATTAGAGACAGGGTCTCACTGAGTTGCTAAGTGCCTCGCCATTGCTGAGGCTGGCTTTGAACTCGCGATCCTCCTGCCTCAGCCTCCCAAGTGCTGGGATTACAGGGTGCGCCACCACGCCCGGCACAATGCCTTTACTTTTACATGGTGCTGAGGATCAAACCCTGGGTTGCGCATGTGCTAGGCGAGCGCTCTTCCGCCAAGCCACAACCCCAGCCCTCTGCACTGATTTTTAAAATCTACTTCCTCAGACTTCCCTCCTCTCTCCCCTTCCCAAACACACATTTGAGTCCTCTTGTAAAGAAGAATGATAATACTAAGCCCTCTGGTCATTATCATTCGCCTTTCCTCCAGAAGTTACAAGCAGGGTTTATACCAGCTCTTTCTGCTTCGTTATCTCTGCCCAGTCTTTGATGTGCTTTGGCATCGGGCTTCCATGCAGCCATTGCACCAAAACGGTTAGTAACTCACCAAAGTTCCTGTCTCACCATTTCTTAGTCTCGTGAAATGTCTCAGTTGATTGAATATAACTCTGCTTCTTTAGAGCAGCAGGTGCCCCAGTGTCACTAGGCCTCCCTTGGCCTGCTCCCTGCTTCTTCTCTCTCACTGACTACCCATCTCCTTTCGCTGCCTGCTGTCTCTCTGCTACTCTTTGAAGTATCCGTCCTCCATTCCCACTCTTCCTGAGGGGTCAGGGCATTATCACGGCTTCAGCTATTATCCAAGTCTCTCTTTTCAGTTTAGATCTCTTTTTTTGAGTTCCTCATCAGTCACTCACAACAACCCACTCAACACAAAACATCTGACCATCCACAGGTAACCTTAGTCTCAAGTTTTTCCTCCAGCTCTCCTGGTTTTATTTAGAGACATTGTCATTTCCCATCTTGCTAGGATCTAGCTGGAAACATCCTAGACTTCCTCTCTGCAGTCCCCTGGCTTACTACCTGGCTCTGCCAGTTGTGTCAGTTGCAACTCTAAAGTATCTCCTTTATTTGTTCTTTGCTCACTGTTGCCATTACCACAGTCTTTGTTCAGTGTGGAACCTAATGATAATAGCTCTCATTTGTTGAGCTTTGTGTGTCTCTGCTGAGCATTTCACATGTCTTATTTAAGTCTCACAGTGCATCTGTTTGATGGATATTGTATCTGATACATCTGGTGTACAACCTTTTGTCCTGTCTGCCTCTAGAGTTCAGCTGAAGTGATGACAAATAGTTCTGTATTGGTGTCCACTCATTTCAGGTTAATGGCATCTACCTTCAAGCACACAAGCTGCACATTTTCTACTTTCTGCCCTGGGACTTTTATTCCTGCTCCAAAGCTTCAGACCCTGGGGGGAACAGGCTCAGTAAGCACAAACATAACATCCCCAAAGCATTAGGGGTAAATGTCCCACTGGAGCAACCTTCAACTAATGGGGTATGGGAACTGGTAATAAACACTTCTCTGTATTGATTTGAGGGTGGAAAATTCCATAAGTTCTTAAGAAGGTCCAGATTAGATTGGGTTGATAAGGCATTCCTGTTTTGGTTTTTCCTTATTCCCTATTTTTGCTCTCAATTTATCCTTAGTCCTTCTCAATGGGATTACCTTCCACAAAAACCACTTGTACAAGTGTCTGGCTGTGACAGGTAATGCCTAAAGTGGCTCTAGAAAGTGTATCCTTGGATGGGATATTGGTGTATATTACTCATTGGTGAAACTGAAGTATGGACCCCATTGTTGGTGGCAATAGATGCTGATAAACCCTGACGTGTGTGGCAGCCCAGTTACTAAGACTCATACCTTGAGGAGATTAGAATATTGAATGGAAGGTAAAGAGTTGGGTTATGCATTAACTCCAATAATATAGAGTGGTGTGAGGACATTGGCGACATCTTATTAGCTTTTGAAATCTTGAAAACAGCAAGTTAGCTAGTTATCAATGCATCCTGTGAAAAGAGGGCTTCCATGAAAGCATTTGAAAAGAACCTGTAGCCATAAGTCAGACTATGCTAATAAAAAATCAGGCCCAGGATTTAATCATAGGGTGCACAGCTGTATGCCTTCTGGGATCAGTTTGTATGGTGTCTGCTAAGCTAAACTGGAGTGTGTTTCCTAAAAGTCTCTTCTAGACTTTGGGTTAGCACTGGCTGCAGGGAACATTTTGAGTGATATTGGAGGGCAGAAGTGAAGCAGCAGCCAGTTTCCCTTACGTCTCAAGCTTGGTGATGGCACTAGGCCCTGCTCCAGCTCCCACACATCCTTGCCAGCCTGCTTTATAGTAGTGTGGGCATGGAGCAGGGGCCAGGCTGCAGCTCCCCTGCCTCCTTTTAGATTACCTCCCTCAGCTTCTGGGAACCCTGGGGCAGTGGGGCACAGCTTCTCTGCAGGTTACGGGCATCATTGAGGTTGAAGATAAGACAGATGTGGGCTCTTGTTTGTCCTCGTAGATTCCAGCTTATCTTTGAGATTCCAGGGTACTGACTTCATCTGAACCAGACCTTGCTCTCTGCCTCCTTGACTTTGCCTCCTTCCCACCTTGGAAGACTAGATCAGTGGGCTTTAGCTAGCTTGTCTTTCTGAGTCCTGGGTGATCTGGGGTTCCTGCTGGCCCACTGGGTGACCACAGTTCCCCGTCTGCCAGACGAGTGTGCACGGCTCTTCCCTTTGCCAGTTGGTTCCTTTCCTTTCCTTGCCCTTCCCCATGGTGCTGCGCTCCGCAGGACTGTTGGGAGCATGTCTGTGTACTTTTTCTTCTGTTTCTCTTCTGAGTTCAATCAACCCTTGTTTCATTTCTACCTTTTTTGTTTATTTGCTCATTTCTGTTCTTAGTTTTTGTATTTTTGCTCAGGATTTTTTTTTTTTTTTTTTTTTAAATCCTGTATGCTTTTTGAAGGTTTTAAGTTCAATTTGGAGGACAGTGGTATCACTGTTTTCTTCAGCTTTGTGGTCTTTGTGATTGTTTTTTTAGGGGGAGGGTCTCATCAGCTGCTGAGAAGCTTTGATGAGCACTTCCTAATACACATGTCACAGCATGCTTTGCGGTGGTCTGCTCTGTGGGCGTGGGGGTCCATTCTTCTTGGAGCTCCCCGTGGCACCTTCCTCTGTGCAGTTTCTTTCATGGATGGCCATTGGGGGAGGATGGTGGAGGGTGTGTCTTGTTTATCTTTTGTTTCTGTTGGATCCTCAATTTTCCCCTCTTCCTTCCTTCTTTCTCTTCACTGCCATGTTTTCAAAGGTACCCACTCTTCTCTCTGGTTCGCCTTGGACGCTGCTTCTCCAGCGCTAACTCTCTTTGCTACTTGGTTGGCGCTTTAAAGCACCAAGTCCTGACCTGTTTTTTTTCTTTTGTAGTTGTAGATGGACAGCAGGCCTTTATCTTGTTTATTTTTATGCAGTGCTAAGGATTGAACCAGTGCCTCACATATGCTAGGCAAGTACTCTGACACTAGTAGCTACAGCCCCAGCCCCTGACCTATTTTTTGGGGGGGTTGGGTGGGGGACAGGGGCCTGGAGATTGGACTCAGGGGCACTCAACCACTGAGCCACATTCCCAGCCCTATTTTGTATTTTATTTAGAGACAGGGTTTCACTGAGTTACTTAGCACCTTGTTTTTGCTGAGGCTGGCTTTGAATTCATGATCCTCCTGCCTCAGCCTCCCCAGCCGCTGGGATGCCTGACCTGTTTTTAATATTTTAGCTTTTACTACTGGACTCTTTTGGGGGAAGGTGTTGTCTTGCTTTGTCTCAGTGCTCCGTGCCCCTCTACTCATTTTCAGAGTCCCCTAAGGATCCCTTCCTGTCACTCAACCTTCACGCTTGTTGGAATCGGGGATTCTCTGTTGGAATTTGGTCTGTTTTTCTACGACAGGTAATTTGAAGGTGTCGCATCCTCTGTCTCCTAATACTGTTGAGGGCATAGTCATATGTGTTTTGTTTTCTCTCTTCATTGGTTTTATGGTGGTTATATATATATATATATATATATATATATATATTTTTTTTTTTTTTTTTTTTTTTTTTTTTTTTTTTGTCTAAAGGGTAGGGGGGAAGACTTGAAACCAGGCAACCTTCATTGTCCCTGAAACCCAGGAAGCTTTTCTCTATTTTTGAGGCTCTGCTCAAACTATAACTTCTTTGAAGACTTTTCTGATAATTTTCTAGTGTCCATGTTCAGATATTTGCTGCTCTGTCTTCTATTTTACCTTTCTCTAATTACTTTTATCATATTGCATTGTATTTATTTGTCTCCCTTTCCCATCAAATTGTGAATGTCTCTGAACAGCAAACCATGGCTGCTTCTTTTTTTGTGATACGCAGTAGATACCCACTAAGTGGATTAATTGACTTAAAGGAGAATAGAGACAGCTGATGAATGTCACCTCCATCAGCCACGAATAGTATGAATATTTTTGGATCAGATTGATCTTCAGTTTTTAGAGAAGTATAAATAGGTAGAAATTTGCATAATGATCAGGTTTTTATTATAATAATACCAAAGTTTAAGGTAATAAGATTACCTCTTTCTCCTATATCATTTATAATACTAATTTTTGAAAATTAAGATGACCTTTACATATCTTTTCTTTCCTCTAATATTATTATTATTATTTTTTTTTTTTGGTACCGGGGATTGAACTCAGGGGCACTCGGCCACTGGGCCACATCCCCAGCCCTTTTTTTTTTTTGTATTTTATTAGAGACAGGGTCTCACTGAGTTGCTAAGTGCCTCGCTATTGCTGAGGCTGGCTTTGAACTCGTGATCCTCCTGCCTCAGCCTCCCAAGTGCTAGGATTACAGGCGTTCACCACCACGCCCGGCTTCCTCTAATATTATTAAATAGTTAAAACTCTGAAATCTTCATTATTTCCCTTTTTCTTCCTTCCTTTGAAAAGGTTTCTGCAAAATTTCTGTTTTTTAAAAAATATTTATTTATTTGTTTTATTTTTACACAATGTCTTTATTTTTACATGGTGCTGAGGATCGAACCTGGGCCGCGCATGTGCTCTACCACTGAGCCACAACCCCAGTCCCAAATTTCTGTTTTTTAATAAATCATTTTAATGTATAAGTGACTTTCTACTGTTTTGCTATCTAAAATGTATTTAATGTGTCACATGGCTAAAATTTCACATACTTATGGAAAAGACAAAATTTTTTTGGTGGGTGTGTTTCTGGGATTTGAACCCAGGACCTTGTACATGCTAGGTAAGTATTTTGCTGAACTACAACCCCAGTCCCAAATTTGGGTTCTTAAATACACAATGCTGAATTTACCTAATTGATGTTGGATGTATGTGTGCTGAAAAATCCCGTAATCTGCTCAACTATTACCGCTTTTTAGCATCCTGAAAAGATCTGGTCTGTGACTTTTCTGTAACTGGTTTTGAAATAAAGAATATGAAAATATGGTTGTATATCTTCAAGGAAACTGAATAAATGAAAAATCAGACTTGGGGCTGGAGTTATGGCTCAGCGGCGGAGCGCTCGCCTCACACGTACGTGGCCCGGGTTCGATCCTCAGCACCACGTAAACATAAATGCATTGCATTGTGTACAACTAAAGTAAATAAATAAATATAATATTTTTAAAAAATCAGACTCTTTACATAATAATAATAATTATTATTTCTATTGCTAGATTTTTTTTCTATCCAGTTTTTCATAGTATAAACAGACATTTATAAAGCGAGGGTTTAACCTATTGTTTATATCTATAATACTCCATTTTGTTTTGTTGGCCATGATTATTGTACACAAAAATCAGATAAGATTTTGAAAGATTAAATAAGAGGTCAGTATGCGACTATATTATAGTTCACAGGACTTAAAAAAATTGGCTTTCTTCAGAATTTCTTATGGAAAGTTTTGTTATAAGTAGCAGATGTTAGTGATATATCCCATTGAGTTTGCTCATATATAAATCAGAAGGAGAATTTGTCTCCATACATGACTTTGTTTAGAAAATAGAGTTCTTAGTTTCCTATGTTCTGAAAGGAAGGAGAAACGATGTAGAATGGATACACAGCTGATATTTGTTTGCCATGTGACATAGACATTCTTTTTAATAATTTTTTAATTGAAAGAGAATCTCCTTTAGTTTATTTATTTGATAATTGTTTAACTGTACCATTGTATATTCTAAGCTTTTTCCTCTTCAAAAGAAGTAAGCCATATGAAACTAGAACTGTGAAGTAATTTCTTTTGGAAACATTGTTCTTACAGATGGACAT
Source organism: Tamias sibiricus (assembly GCA_025594165.1). Lineage (NCBI taxonomy): Eukaryota > Metazoa > Chordata > Mammalia > Rodentia > Sciuridae > Tamias > Tamias sibiricus. The sequence goes on from CM046659.1 coordinate 18,846,784, forward strand.
CATCCCTGAGAAGACATTTGGACCCTAGTATTTTTAGCAGTGTCATCTGTAAGCTATAACAAAGATTGTGAACAAACCGCCCTAATCTTTTGAACCAGGGCGTGATATTATCCCTTGGTTACTATCACTTGGTTACAATCACTATTAGTACTACTATATAATTCATTCAGGTGCTTTGCCTGTGGATTCTCATTAACTAGTGAGCTACCTTGTGCAGTAAGTTCTCTTACTATCTTTATGTTTCAGAAGGCAAAACCAAGGTTGTGTTCAAGTTCACTCGTCTTTGATGTGACACAACTATGAATCTAGATGTTTTGACTTCAGAAACCATGCTCTGACCTAACCCTTTTTCCATGAGTGATTTTTTGCTCTGCCTGAGAGGACCATACCTTTATTTATTTATTATTTGCTTATCTGACAATCTGTCCATTTTCAGATGGTGATAGTTTTAAGGGAAAAGGTGCTGGGAGTGAGGGAAACATGCCAAGAAAGAGAAACTAATTTTTTTGTATTCTTATGACTTGTTACTTTATTTTTTTTTTTTTTTGTTTTCCAGGGATCAGTTTTTAAAGCATGGATCTTTTCTGATAAATGCAGAGAATATATACCCATAAATGTACCAACTAGCATCATCTAAGCGTAGTATCATTGAGTTGCAAACTATGTATCCTTTGTGTTAGTCAGCTTTATGTCACTGTGATAAAATACCTGATTTAATCAGCTTATCAGGAAGAAAGGTTTATTTGGGCACATGGTTTCAGAGTTTTCTAATGCATGGTCATTTGGCCCTGTTGCTTTGGGCCTATGGTGGGATAGTACATCTTGGTGGGAGTGTGGTGGAGGAGGCCTGTTTTCTTCATCATAGTTAGGAAAAGAAAGAGAAAAAGAAGAAGGGGCTGGAGACCCAATGTCTCTTTCAAGGATACACCCCCCAATTACCTAACTTCCTTCCAGTAGGCTTTTCCTCCTATAGGTTCATTTACCTTCCAGTAACATCTCAGGCTGGGGACAAAGCCTTCCACACCTGGGCCTTTGGGGACCTTTAAGAGCCAACAGTAGCATCCTCCCCAGACTCATTTTTCTTTCTGTTCCTTTCCAGCAGTAACCATTCTCCTGAATTTAATTTTTTTTTTGTTTTTATACTTTGACAACAGTTATACAAACTATAGTACATAATTATGTTTTGCATGCTTTTCTCTTTATGTAAATGATGTTATACTCATCAAACATGCATATACTTACTATGCATATTATAAATATCTTTCCTTGCTAACATTATAAGTGAGAACTATTAGCGTGTGCATCAACAACTTATTTATTAATTTTCACTGTTCTACAGTATTTCATTGCATGACTGCATCATAATTTCTTTATCTGTTATCCTGCTGATGGATGTTTAGATTTTTACTTTTTCACTGTTGTGTGTTGATGGTGACTGTGGCCCGGGATGTATCTCCACATGCTTATGTGTAAGAGTTTCCCTGTGGTATGTGCCTAGGAATACACTCACTAAATCGTGGGTCTGCACACTTTCAACTCTAGTCAGTGTTGCCAGATTGCTTTCCAGACAAATTGGAAGAGCTCACATCCCCACAGCAGGACACAGGAGTTCATTTTGCTTTATTTGCTAACTCTTGGTTTTAGAAGGACTTGAAAGTTTGAGTGATTTGATAGAATAATTTCTCTTTCTGAAGTAGCATTTCCCTAAATACCAATAGTTTTAATACATTTATTGACCATTTGGCCTTCCCCTTTTATGAAACTGTCCATTCATGTAGTTTCTGCTTATTTAAAAAAACTGGATTTTCTGCTGAATTAGTTTTGATTTGAAAGGAATTCTTTATGCTGCATGCAGCATACTCTTATGTTCTTGATTTATTCACTTAGTTTCATGGAAGTGTATTTTATAGTACTGATTTACAAAATCATTACTATGATTTCACGCTGTTACATGCATGGAGACTGTAATTTATTTCTTCTACTGTCAATGGATATTTGAGTTGCTTTTTCCTACTAAAAACAATATTGCTGTGAATATTTTAATATATTTTCTCTCTCCTGGTGCATATATATAAGTTTCTCCAAGACATGCCTTCTGAAATCAAATCCTCTAGTGGCCTTGGGGTATATACAACTTCAGTAGTACTAGACAGTACTGATTTTTTTCTCAAAATAGTTTTATTAACATACTGTTAAATAGCAGCATATAAGTAATCTAATTGTTCTTCATTCTGTCCAACAGTTTTTATTGTCAGATTTTTAAAAAAAAAATCTTTTCCAGACTGGTAGATGTGAATCTTTTTATTTTTTTAATATTTTATTTTTTAGTTTTAGGTGGACACACAATATCTTTATTTTATTTTTATGTGGTGCTGAGGATCGAACCCAGTGTTACACATGCTAGGCAAGTGCTTTACCACTGAGCCACAACCCCAGCCCTAGATTGACTCTTACTGTGATCTTGTGATTTTTAGAATTACATTTCCCTGATTACTAATGAGCTTGAACATTTTTATGTTTATTGGCCTTTTAGATTTCTTTTACGAATTGCTCGTTTGTGTTTTTTCCCTGTTTTCCTCTGTGTCATTTGTCTTCCTATAGGTGTTGTGTTGTGTTGTGATTGTGGATTTTGGACAGTGGTCCTTGATCAACTCAGAAGTCCTTTGCTTTTCCTGGAACACTCTGTATTTCCCTTGTGCATTTGCTTGGGCCGTTCCTTGGTGTGGCCTGTTTCTGTTGAAACCCCCTCAGTTCTGTAGGGCCATGGCTGAGGACCACTGGCGCCTTCAGTATGCTCCACTCAGCGCCATCCCTCTGCCTCTGAGTTCCCGTGGCATCGCGTATGGGCAGTAGTACATTCTTTTTGGAGTACTACAGTTTTTCATTGGTAACGTTGACTTGAGTATATAATGAGCTTTTTGAGGAGGAACCATTGCTTCATCTTTGTATCCCAGGGCCTATTTTAGTAACTGTGCTTTAGACTGCAAATAACAGAAAACGAAGTCAGTACAATAGTTTAAATAAATGGGACTTTAAAATGTCCACATAACAGGAAGGCTGGAGTCCAACAGCCTTGAAGAATCTAGGTGCACACGTGTGCTCTCTCTCTCTCTGGTACTGGGATTTAATCCAGGCGTGCTTTATTAATGAGCTCCATCCCCCAGCCCTTTCTGTTTTTATTTTGAGATAGGGTTTTGCTGACTTGGTTTAGGGTGTCTCTAAATTGCTGAGACTGGCCTCAAATTTGTGATCCTCAGGCCTCAGCCTCCCTAGTCACTGGGATTACAGGTGTGCATCACCACACCTGGCTCACTCTCCTTTTGCTCTGGCAATCTTGGTGTGTTTTGACTTTTTCCTCATTGTTCACTGTCCACAATCAGACATAAATATGGGAGGGAGGAAGACACTTTTTGTTCATGAGGTGTTTTCTTTTTATTTAGGTTTGAAATCTTCATCAGACTATATATCTGTTTTTTTGGTCACATGGTGTCATATGGTCATCCTTAAAATTGAGTATGTGGTTTTCTAACCTCTCTAGACAAGGGAAAACATGGGTAAAATAGCATTAAATGGATCGACCTTTAGTGTCTTCTACAAAGAGTACTCAATAAATACTTTTAGTTTAGTTCTTTAAAAATTTACCAAAATAATACACAGAGAAACTTAGTCAAATAGCACCATAGGGCTTATACCAAAACCAAACCAAAGGAGTTCCTAACCCTTACCTACTTTCCCATTCCCAGTTTCTACTTTATTCTTATAGTGTCTTACCAATTTTAAGTGGAATTTTAAAGCTCTTGAGACCTCAGTTTTATACCTCTTTTATTTCCTTGCCTATCTATCTAACGAAGTTGTATTATAATATTGGTTGAATCCATATTCAATCTTAAGTTCTGTGTAAATATTGGTCATTGAGCCAAGTATTCTTTGCTTCAGTTTTCTTCCTTGTGTAATTTTTTCCTCTCTGAAGTTAAATTACTCCAATCTTTTTTTGTGGGGCACGGGGTACTAGGGGTTGAACCCAGGGGTGCTTAACCACTGAGCCACATCCCCAGCCCTTTTTATATTTTATTTAGAGACAGGGCCTTAGAGCCTTGCTAAGATGCTGAGGCTGACTTTGAACTCATGATCTTCCTGCCTCAGCCTCCCAAGAGTCTGGGATTACAGGTATGCTTCACAGTGCCCGTAACATTACCCCAATCTTTTCATTCACTTAGTTTCTGAGAGTTTCCACATGTTTTAAAGGCTTTGAAAAATCCTTTTCAATATGGCTTTCTGTAAATCTTATCTAACCTATAAGCTCTGATTTTTTTTTTTTAACTTAAATAAATCCCTTCCAGAACCCTCTTCCCTTCTCTCTCATTCTAAATTTTAGGTTACTATCTTGGCCTTTACATAACTGTCATTGTGGTACTTTCCTTCACTACCATTAGGAAGACTGAATCTTGTTTCTGGGATCCAGTGGCTCTCCTCTTTCTTGGTGTCATGTGTGGAGCTTCCTCTGGTAGATGACTGAGCAAGTGTTCATTTTTGAACGCTGAAAAATTTCTGGAGATTTTTGAAAAATATTTTTTGAAATATTAGAATATCTTCATTATTACTTATGATAACTTGGCCAGGTATAATTGGAGGCTTTTACTACCTGTAGCATTTTTCACTGGGAATCCCCATGTCACTGTCAGTAAGTCTTTTACCCAGAGATGTTCTGTCTCCCCAGAGAAGATGCTGCACACTTCTACTTGGGAAACATCAGTCTGGCTTTGTTTTCTGGAGTCAGCAGGGTTTGTGTGGATTTACACTTCTCTCCATGGCTTCCCTCCTTTCCCTCATCCTTGCCCCCTCTAACTGGTTACCACAAATCCAATTATTTTGATCCTGAAATGACTGATCCTTTGTATTGGGGGATCTGGGACATAAAACTTCCTAAAGGGTTTCCAGATCTTTCCCCCATTTCTACCCTTCCCCTCCCTCCTCCTAGTCCTCTGGCTTCTGTGGTTCCTCATATCTTGAGCCTTGCTGAGGCTTCCTGGGTGGGGGCTCAGCCTGCTCATTGGAACAGCTTCCTCTCCAGGCACTTAGATTTGACCTTTCCCCTTCTGCTCAGTCCTTCAGCATTCTTTCAGATGTCTTCTGTGCTCGTGTCTTGTGGAGTAGGATTATTGATGTCTTCATGGGTTATTGAATGTGTTTCTGTTTCTTGTTTACTGTGTTGTTAGGGGGTGCAGAAAAGTCTTACCATCTCGAAGTTGGAAGCCAATAAATGACTCCTTTCCACAAATTATAACAACAGTTAACATATTGCACATTCACTAAGTAATCTGGCTCCATTCTAAGTGGTGCAGACACATTATTTTATTTAATCCTTATGTCTGGTTTATGCCAGACTCTGAACTTCCTAAGAATTTTTAAATATTTTAACTCTTTTTGTCCCCACAACAAATCCTAAAGAGGGCATACTATTTTTTTTGTTTCATCTCACTACTTTTTAAAAATTTGTTCTAATTAGTTATACGTGACACGGAATGCGTTTCAACTCACTGTACACAAATGGAGCACAACTCCTCATCTCTCTGGGTGTACAGGATGCAGAGTCACACCATTTATGCAGTCGTACATGTACGTAGGGTAATCATGTCCGTCCCATTCCCCTGTCCTTCCCACCCCCATGCCCCCTCCCCTCCCCTCACTCCCCTCCCCTCACTCCCCTCTGCCCAATTCAAAGTCCTCCATCCCCCTACCCCCATTATGGATCAGCATCCACATATCAGAGAAAACATTTGGCCTATGGTATTTTGGGATTGGCTTATTTCACTTAGTATGATATTCTCCAGTGCCATTCGTTTACCTGCAAATGCCATAATTTCATTCTTCTTTAAGGTACAGTAATATTCAATCTTGTGTATATACCACAGTTTCTTTATCCATTCATATATTGAAGGGCATCTAGGTTGGTTCTGTAGTTTAGTTGTTATGAATTGAGCTGCCGTAAAAATTGATGTGGCTGCATCACTGTAGTATGCTGATTTTAAGTCCTTTCGGTATAGACCAAGGAGTGGGATAGCTGGGTCATTCCAGGTTTTCTAAGGAATCTCCATACTGCTTTCCAGAGTAGTTGCACCAATTTGCATTTCCACCAGCAATGTATGAGTGTGCCTTTTGCCCCAACATAAGAGGGCATACTGTTGTCTCATTTTACAGATGAGGATACATATGCACACAGAGGTTCAGGAACTCATCAGAGAATGCATGCCTAGTAAAAGGAATTTAGGTTCTCTCCCCTGTGCCTTGTGTTGGGACTCTAAGTCACTGCTGTTCTAGATGTGGCTCACAGAGTGCCTACATGTAATTAGAGCTTGTTAAACATCTGTGGAATGAATATTTTTAAGTATACTCTAGGTTTCAATTAAGATGATATTTTTATAGATTTAGTCTTTCCTTAACTGTTGCCTGCTTGCAATCCTTTGCAACATTTTAATATCATTTGATTCTTCTATTATTTTTAATAAGTTTCAATATGATAAATAAAGACACCTTAATACTGTGCAAATCTCTGGTTAAAAGCTACTATTTTCATCTACATTTTAAAAGTTGTCAAAAATGGAAGGCAATAAAAAGCAAATAATGGAAAGCAAAATGGAGTTTTTAAAAATATTTATTTATTTACTTTAGCTGTACACAATGCAATGCATTTATGTTTATGTGGTGCTGAGGATCGAACCCGGGCCGTGCACGAGCGTGCAAGGCGAGCGCTCTGCCGCTGAGCCACAACCCCAGCCCCAGCAAAATGGAGTTTTTAAGGACATTTCCCATGACAACTCTATAGGTGTTCAATTTTTATTATTTCTTTAAAAAAATTTTTTAGTTGTAGATGCACACAATACCTTTATTATTTATTTAGTCATTTGTTTATTTATCTATTTTTATGTTGTGCTGAAGATTGAACCCAGTGCCTCACACATGCTAGGCAAGTGCTCTGCTGCTGAGCCACAACCCCAGCCGTATAATATTTTTAAAAATTTCTTTTTATAAGCGTACAGCACAAAGAATAGATCTTTTGCTGTGGTTAGCTGTTTTTCAATTTTTTTTTTTTTTTTTTTTTTTTTTTTGCTATGGATGTTCTGGATTTTTAAAACATGTGTATGCCTATCAACATACTATTATCTTGCTATTATAGATATTTCAAAACTTGGCCTCTTTACTTTCCAGATATGTAGTTCAAATTAAGAACTATTTTAAATATAAAATTAAATAATTATCTTCCTTTGTGTTTAGTGCCCCTTCAGATATTACTTCTGTTGTATTTATGCTAAGTAAACAGGCAGTTAGTGGCTTCTCAACCTACATATAGATAAACATCTCTGTATAAATAGAAACCTATGTATGTTTGTATTAGTGATTCCCTTCATTAAACATCATGCACATTTGCTTCATAAGGGCGTATGGTTACAGTCATGTTCGTAATTTAAAGTTGGCAATAGCTAACTTTGTTTTCTGGGAACTCTAAAGCATTTTAGATTGCATTATTTGGCCAACTGAAATATTATATGTATTTTATAGGACTTACTGCATGTCATTTGCATTTCATTAGAACATGTTTTCTTTGACTTTAATGTTGAGTCAGTGTACACTAGCTTTTGTATACTAAGCATTATATTTCCATTTTGGTATTGAGAAATAGTTAGGAATATTTTAGCTTTAAGCTGGATCTTCTATGGAAAGGATTTCTGATTTTTTAGGTACAATATAGGTCTGTTGTAGTTGAATAGTCATGTGACTAGTTTGGGTCAATGAAATTGAGCAGAGATTACATGGGAGGCTTCAGGGCTGGTACAGTTGATTGTCATTGACTCCATTAAAAGCTTTTATTTTCACTCAGTTCAATTCCCCAGGACAAAAAAAAAAAAGAAGCTTTTATTCCCATTATTTTTGCAACTGATAGTACTAGTACTCTGGGTGGGGGTCCTCTGTGGTCCTGTGTCCTATGAGGAAGACATGGAGCAGAGCCTGTAGATCAGCTGCAGTGGACATGGAGAAGTAGCCTGTGGTTTAAAGCCGCTGCAATCTTGGGGTACTGTTACTGCAGTGTAACTTAGATGATTCTTAGTGCTAAAACCTCCTGTGAGGAAAGTCTTATTTTAAACGTCTTGGAATTTCTTAACACCATGGAGCTGCAGAAGAGTCCAACTTTTTTTTTGATAAAAAAGGAAAGCAAAGCATTCTGCTTGATGGAGATGGGCTTGGAGGGTGTTAAACTTTTGGATAACTTTTTTTTTAATATTTATTTATTTACTTTAGTTGTACACAATGCAATGCATTTATGTTTACATAGTGCTGAGGATCGAACCCAGGTCGTGCACATGTGAGGTGAGCGCTCTGCCGCTGAGCCACAACCCCAGCCCTACTTTTGGATAACTTTTTAAGAGACTCCTAGATCAACCTGCAACTTCCAATTTGTCTTGAGGATTTTTTTTTTTATTTTTATTTTATTTTTTTTTAGCTTCATAAATGATACTTTAACAGTGAGCAAGGACAGGTTTTCTAGGTCTGGATAGTTTCCTAATTCCAAATCTCCTTGTGCACAGTGCTTCACCCCACAACTTAATGTCAACAAGGAAGTCAAATAAAAAACCACAGTGCCCGGTTCAGCGTTACTGAGAGTCAGGGAATGCCATAGTCTTCACATTACTTGTAAGTAGATAAACAGCACCAAATTCAGCTGCAGCAGGCCTGCAGGGCATGGAGTAGGGAAGGGGGGGGGTCTTGAACTGTGAAAGAGAGAGAGAGAGAGAGAGAGAGAGAGAGAGAGAGAGAGAGAGAGAGACCAAAAAGCACAGGAAGAAAACACCCCCAGAAGGAGAAAGTGTCAACTGGATGTACCCAAGTGCTGAATATTCACCTGGGACTTGTTTAGTTGACAACTTCAGCTAAGGAAAAGGGCTTGAAAGTGAACAGGACCCAAAGTGACAGCCCAAGGCATGAGGAAGTGCTGCTTCTAGCAGAGGGGTAGGCACCTTGCAGATGTGGTCAGTAAAGGGAAAGGAGTAAAAGGAAAAATTACAGATCTTGTAGAAACAGGAAGAATCACACACCAGTTCTTCTCCATCATCCCCTAAACCAAGGAAGCCTCACTAAGCTTTTATAGGGACCATCCTTTTATGCTTGGAACTCTGTACACTAAATGTTAGAAATAGAAAAATAACACAAAACTACTGTAAAAAGAAAGCAAAATGAAAATCAAAATATCCCCCCCCCTGCCAATTCAATCATTATGCAGAAGAAAAAAAGGAATACAACACTCCAAACTGAATAAAGACCCTCAGACAAGCATTAGGAGAAGTGTGTGTATGTAGGGAATATGAATCAGATTTTTAAAACTAAGAAAGAAATAGGCAGAGGAGAATTGGATTCTGAAAAAAAGGTAGAGTTATATCAGAAATGATGACTATATTTATAAAGTCCCCAAGGAAGAATAGATAAGAATAGATTCAAACGAAAATGTTATAAGGGCATTGAAGAAAAGCAGGGAAACCATTTTTTAAAATTAGGTACAGAAAGAAAAAATGATTTTTCAGAGAAAAAGTGTTTGAAATGGAGAAAGGCAAAGCAGATGTAACATTTGTGCAGCAGGAGTCATTAAAGAATAAAAATAAACTATATAAGAAGTGTAATTACTAGAGTCTACACATTGAAGTGATCTGTTGAGTTCCGGGAAAATCAATAGTGATAATGAGGCCAGGACACACCTATAATTCCAGTGACTCTGGAGGCTGAGGTAGGAGGATTGCAAGTTCAAGGCCAGCCTCAGCAACTTAGGGAGATCCTCAGAAACATAGTCAAAACTTGTCTCAAAATAAGAAATAAAAAGGACTGAGAATGTAGCTTAGTGGTAAAGCACCCCTGGGTTTAATCCCCAGTACTCCCCCCCACCAAAAAAGTGATAATATAGTGATCAACTCTGAGACATATCCTAGTAATAACCATTATTAGTACTACTTTAGTATTAGTAATATTATTAGATCACAGATTTTTAAAAATCCTTGGGGCTTCAGGCAAAAAGATGTAAATAGATTGTCCGAGGCAGGACAATTAGTTGTTATCAGATTTCTCCAAAGCAACACTGGAGCAGCAATTTTTTAAAAAAATATTTATTTATTTGCACACAATTCGTTTATTTGTACGTGGTATTTGTACGTGGTGCTGAGGATCGAGCCCGGGCCGCGCACGTGCTAGGCGAGCGCTCTACCACTGAGCCACAACCCCAGCCCCAATTTTTTTTTTTTTTTAAAGAAACTTTAGGAAAGAAAGTACAAACCTAGGATTATATGTGGCCAATGGCTTGAGGATTACAGCCATAGGAAAAGTTTTGAGCATACAAGAACTGAGAGAGGGCCCTACACAGGTGGTCTTCCTGAGGACTTGTCCAGACAGTGAGTTCATCCAGACGACTGGGGATGAGAACTGCTGGAGAGCACTTGGTCATGTCTATTTGTAGAGCTGAGATGAAAGCGAGGACAAGATAGAAGACCACATGCAAACCTTCAATTATATTGAATATGTGAATGTTTGTAATTTATGTTGCATTAGTGTGCATACAGCCTAAGACTGAGTCCATGCTTGTTCCCAGTTTTAGTTTCAATTTCAGTTTTACTTGAGATCACAGAAAAAAAATCTTGTTCCATGAGATATGCCATACAGGAAGCAGAACTCAGAAACCATGCAAACCACAAAAACATTTTCAAATTCAAGCATTTATTTCCAGTGTAAGAAAGTGGTAGGAAAACATTTAAGCCTGAATCCTCAAATGCTTGCTCTTTTTCTCTGCTTTAACTGCCACCAAGTGTCCTTCTTCTAGTTGCTGACATTCCTGTGTTTCCTGGGAAGAGATAGGAAGGTAGCCAGATTAATGGCAAGTGGCTTGGTGATGGCTGACAGTGTTGGTTTTTATATTAGATGGAATCATGGATGTTATTGATACCCTTCACAGTGCATTGGTTTGATATAGTATTTGGATCTCATCATTCACATAGATCATTATTACTCTTATAATCTTTATGCTCTTATTTGTTCTGGGTGAGTTGTCCATATGCTTATTGGTTTGTTTGGGATGACTTATTAAACCAGTAAACAAGCATAAGGTCAAATAATTTTACATCCAATTTTTTTTTTTTTTTTTGCATGAGGAAACTGTAAGACAGAGATATAGCCAATGAATGAGGCAGTATTTTAAAATACATATACACATGCAGATACAGTGGAAGTCCACGTGTAGCATAAGTGTGTGTACAGCAGTTTAAAGAAACATAAAATAGCTCAAATATACACAAAGACATGACCTAAATACACCTTTCCCAGATCAGTTCATGAAATTGCCCCGAAGGCAAGGTACTCCAGTAGCCATGAGCATACCTGGTGGCTAGGTTTTGGTTTCTAATATCATTTTCCAATAAAAAGAATGAAGCCTACTTATAAGAAGAATAAAGTATGTGTTCAAGAAAAGAAATGGGGCATTTCAGGATATAGAAACTAGCTTGAAGCTGCTTTAACTGACCAAATGTGGGAAAATTTATATATCAAAATAATTTTGGGGCTGGGATTGTGGCTCAGGGGTAGAGCGCTCACCTAGCATGTGTGCTGCCTGGGTTCCATCCTCAGCACCACGTAAAAACAAATAAAGGCATTGTGTACAACTAAAATAAATAAATATTTAAAAAAAATAATTAAGTGCCTGACATGGTGGCGCGTGCCTGTAATCCCAGTGGCTTAGAAGGCTGAGGCATGAGTTCAAAGCCAGCCTCAGCAACAGCGAGGCACTAAGCAATTCAGTGAGACTCTGTCTCTAAATAAAATTTAAAAAAGGACTGGGGATGTGGCTCAGTGGTTGAGTGCCCCTGAGTTCAACCCCCAGTACCCCCCCCCCAAATTTAAGCATATACATAAATTCTAAACTGTTGAAAAAAAATAGTAATCTATGAGTAATCTAATAGATAGATGGTAGATAGGTGGGGACAGGGAGGACTCTTCTCCAAGTACAGTGCTGACTGATAAACTTGCAAAAAAGTACTCTTTTGTAATGACTGTTACAGTAAAGATTGGTTCAGGTAAGGATCATCAATGGAAGCTAAATTTCCGTGGGAGATTTTGATGAGAGATATGATATTTTAATGGCCCTATAGTGTCTCCCTGCAGGTTGCTTATTGCAAGGGAAAAATCAGTACCTATGTAGTAGAGAACTGGGACAGCACCAGGACTGGGTGATCAAGACTGACAGGCTCAGTGAGGGTCAGACTGACATGGTATGCTGCTCGCTGTGATACTAGGAGAAGCACATGCCACTTCAGTCCTGGCCGTGCACAACGTGAATCATGAGGAAGTGTAAGCGAGAAGATTTTATTTGAACAATCAGAAACAATAGCTTCTATTCTGAAAAAACATCAGTCATAAAAGACAAAATTTGAGAAACTCTTCCAGATGAGACTGAAGACATGACGAAATAAGTGCAATACATGTTTTGTACTCAAGGAAAAAGTGCCCTAGGATATCCAGTCCTTGGGATTGTTTGACTTTGATTTTCTGACTTTATAATGATGTGAAGTGATATGGAACTGTACTTTGATTTTGAGTTGTAATCTTCTCCTAGGCTAGTGAAAGGCAGGCCAGTCCTCTTTTTTGATGCTGAGCAGCAGCCAAGAGCCACAGCTTCCGGTCAGCCCCCGTGGTCACAGGGGGACACTTTCAACCCTGCAGTGTGCTGTGTTGCTAAGCGTGGATATTCAGTAGGTATATTCATATATATTGATTGATTGATTGAGATGGAGTCTTGATATGTTGTCCAGGCTGGCTTTGAACTTTTGGGCTCAAGTGATCCTCCTGCTTCGCTGGAATTATAGACATGTACCACTGTGCTAAAGTTCTAATTTCATTTTTCTATGCTCATTTCCAGTCTTTCTTGTTGTATCTGTACCCTAGTTGTTGGGATGGGGGGCTTGCCTTATGGTCTAGACTAAATGGACTCAAATCCCACAGTGCCTTGGCTTCTACAAGTCCAAAGGTCTCTCCTTACTAATCTGTCAAGATGTCCTTTAACTACTAGGAAGACTGGCCTTCCCAGAACCTTTGCAGCTACTCCGCCACCATCTCATTTCTGTACTCACCGATCCAGATACCATCCGGGTCCTTGATTGACTTCTGTGAAAGACATATGCAAAAGTAAAACACATAGAGAAAGTGACTTTATCTAAACTTCAGCGAAGACTCCAGAAAGGCAGGGTGTTACACAGGGCAGCAGAGACCAGGCAGGAGGCCCTAGGTTTGATTCCCTTCATCACAAAAGATAAAAAGGAGCATTCATAATCTGTCTCTATCATCCAGCCAAGCGGGGTGTGGGGATCTTTATCTTACCTCTCCCCTGGCCTCACATTCTTTTTCTGGGTCCTTTTCTCTCCCCTTCCCTATTAGAATTAAAACCATCAAATCTATCCTCATTTCCCTCTGCTGCCTCTGACCTCTCAGTTCAAGCTAGCTTCCACACTCACAGGGACCCCAGCCTTGCGGGAGCTTGAGATTGAGGCAGTGCCTCTATCAGTTCGTGCCATATAAGGAATTCTAACATCCGCGACTGTGCTAATGTTTTGTATAGTCATCACATTCTACAAGTGACTACACAGTCTGCTAACTGAACTCATATCCTGTATATTTACCTGCATCTGATATTGTGCCAAGCAGTGGCAGGACTGGAGCAGACACACCCCTGATCCCAAACACCTCAGGATCCAGGGGAGACACTCGGACTAGTCACCAAGTCCAAGGTGCAAGCCCTACTAGAGACGTCTGAGGTCAGAGAGTGCTGAAGAGTACAGAGAGTGTCTGAAGGCTGGGTGGACAGTGGGGAATGCAGGAGAAGCATACGAAAGCACCAACCCCACAGAGAAGGTGGCACGTCTGGGAATATGCACTGGGTGTGAACCTGCAGATTGTGGGAAGGAGGGAAAAGGAGGCCTGGCAGGACATCAGGCAGGAAGCAGCTCACAAGGAATTTGTGTTTGACTTGGAAAAGTATGCATTGGGGAGCCCATGAAAGATTTTAAGCAGAGGATTAAGGTAATCACTTCTATACCTTAGAAAGACCCACAGCTTCAGTGTGGAAGATAAACCAGAAAAGAATTGAGATTGTAGACAGCAGAGCCTTCACAGGTCGATGTAACAGTTAAGGCCAGAAATGATAACGGCCTGCCAAGGTCCTGAGAGTAGGGAAAGAGGAAAAGTAAATTCTTAAATGTGTTATTCACTAAGGACAAAGAGGAACGTTAGATATTATTATTTTCAATAGCTGCAGTATAATCATTAAAGTTCACATCAAAATCAATAAGTAAGCCGGGCGTGGTGGCGCACACCTGTAATCCCAGCACTTTGGGAGGCTGAGGCAGGAGGATCGCGAGTTCAGAGCCAGCCTCAGCAATATCGAGGCACTTAGCAACTCAGTGAGACCCTGTCTCTAATAAAATACAAAAAAAGGGCTGGGGATGTGACCCAGTGGTCGAGTGCCCCTGAGTTCAATCCTCGGTACCACAAAAAAAAAAAAAAAAAAATCAATAAGTAGCCGGGTGCAGTGGCGCACGCCTGTAATCCCAGCACTTGGGAGGCTGAGGCAGGAGGATCACGAGTTCAAAGCCAGCCTCAGTAATGGCGAGGCACTTAGCAATTCAGTGAGACTCTGTCTCTAAATAAAATACAAAAAAGGGCTGGGGATGTGGCCCAGTGGTCGAGTGCCCCTAAGTTCAATCCCTGGTACCAATAAATAAATAAATAAATAAGTAAGTAACCATGAAATCATAAAACACTAGGGATAAAAGACAAAGTCAATTTTCAAAATGTTGTGCAAGAAATGTATGTATTTGTCATAATTAATATTACTGTATCCCACAAAGAGTGAATTTTACTATGTAAAATAGCTTAATGTGTAAACTATACCTCAGTAAAACACAGTAGAACTATATAGAAAACCTGAAAGTATTTTAAAAACATGAATATTAGAATAAAATTTAAGATTCAACAAGGATTTTCTTAGTGTTTAGTTATTGTTTAATGTATACCTCGTACATATATTTGATATAACTTGTCAAAGCTAATGCTTACTAGAAAAACCTTATCTTTTAAAATATCAATATGAAACCAAGGTTAGTTTTCTTTTTTAGTTTTAGTTGTTGATGGACCTTTATTTATTTATACGTGGTGCTGAGAATCGAACCCACTGCCTCACACATGCTAGGCAAGCGCTCTACCACTGAGCCACAATCCCAGCCCCACAAGACTAGTTTTGTAATATACTCACATAAAAATGATACATCATACACATCATCTAGAAAACAACTTGTTCTTTATTTTTATAAAAAAACAGTATTAATGCATTATTCTCAAATGTTGCAAATTTTTATGGCCTTTAATAGCATGTAATTTGATAACATCACTATTTTACAGCTGTGTGTGTGTGTGTGTAGATTTGGTAAATACAAATGTTATAAATTTTAGAAAGTATGAGAAATATACACAGGATTTCCAAATGAAAATGGCCAGTGGACAATAAGCAGTCTTATAGCCAATTTATTTGGAAGTTTGCAATTATTGTAAATCACACAACTTTAAGAGAAAAATCCATAGTCCACATACTTCATTTCTTGGCCCTGTCAGATGACTGGACTTAATATTCATCAAAACATAAAGAAAAGATATTTTAGGAGCCGGGCAAGGTGGTGCATGCTTGTAATCCTAGCTGCTTGGGAGGCTGAGGCAGGAGGATCGTAAGTTCAGAGCTAGCATCAGCAAAAGCCAGGTGCTAAGCACCTCGGTGAGACCCTGTCTCTAAATAAAAAATATAAAATAGGGCTGAGGATGTGACTCAGTGGTGGAGTGCCCCTGAGCAAAATCCCTAGTAAACTGCCCCCGCCCCCCGCCAAAAAAAAAGAAAAGATATTGAAAGGAACAAAATAGCAAATTCAAAAGGATAGTGTTAATGTTTATTTAAGAACTATTTTTAAAAAGCAAGGTTCCTTAGTGCTAGTTTATAAATCATTAACCGTCTGACACATAAGTTTTTTTTTTTTTAGTTGTAGTTGGATACAATACCTATATTTTATTTATTTATTTTTATGTGGTGCTGAGGATCATACCTAGGACCTTGCATGTGCTAGGCAAGTGTTCTGCTGAGCCACAACCCCAGCCCCTGACACATAAGTTAAAGGTAGTCATGCTTCGAGCCTGGGTGGAGAGAGAGAAGGCACAGACAGGCCTGCTCACAGGCCCCAGCATTCCGTACCTCCCCTTCATTTGCAGTGGATGTCTTTTGGCAAGGAAAAATTAGATAACATGGGAATAATAAAGAATGAAAACATTACAGCAAGGCATATATTCCAGCTTCCATACTGCTACTGATATTATTTTTATGTTTGTTTGTATATTTTGAATTACACTTTTTATGCAAGATATGAAGTACTTTTAAATTTAATAGTCCAAGATAATGTTTTCAAGGATCAGATTTCAGTTCGATGTAAGAAATGTCACAGCTCTTTGTTCCTCCTAAGTTAAAGCCTCATTTTCCACTGCAGTTCTGTTGTGAGAGAGTACTTTGTGAACACCCTTCCCTTTTTCGGTTTTCCAGACGACATGCTGCTAATAGTGCCAGTTTGATTTCTGTTGGCACTTAAAGGTAGCAGCCTTGAATCCCATATCAGTTTGTAATAATTTGTGCTTATAGCTCTAAATTTTCATAGAGCTACTGCCAATTCATTTTTTTGAGAATAATTTTGCTTTTAAAAAATGTTAATTTTAACTCACAGTGAGTTATATAACCTAATGCTGTGAAAACTGGGGACCACAGAAACTCAATCTGTCCTGTCTGCTTCTGTCCTTCCTCTCCTGTGTCAGCCTCCACTGTTCTCTCAACCACCCAGTGCTCGGCTCGATTCTGTGACTTACCAGGTAAAAGCCAAGGAGTGCTGCAGAGGGCTTTGAAGCAGTGGAGCTAGCGCAACGCGCACTGTCCCCCTGTTCTCAGGCACACCCGTGTAACCTGCACCCCAACTCGCACTCAGTTAGTGCCTCTGATTTTATGACCAGGGGATCAGCACAATTATGTCACCATATAAAAAGCCATAGATCTTTTGTGCCTCTAAACATAATCACAGTGCACGCTGGCCAGTTAGCTTTTTTCTTCCTTCCTTTCTTTTTTTCTTTCTTTCTTCTTCTTCTTCTTTTTTTGCCAATTAGTTTTTTTAAATTTTATCTTAAAATGATCTAAAAATCCAAAATGGCAAAAATAATAGACAACTTATATCCACATACCTTTTGATTAATTCATAATCTAAAGAACCTCTTGTTCATACTTCCTAATTTTGAACGTTCTCTCCATTTGTTTTTTCTCTTATTCATGTGCTCATACGTACACACACACATATACACACGCATATGTGATGATATTACTTACTTTTCTGAATCTAGGATGCCCAAGTATTTGGTCAAACACTATCCTGAGTATTTCTGTGAGTCTTCTTGGATGAGTTTAATATTAAAATTGGTCAACCTAAAGTAAAGTAAAATTTCCCTCCATAAAGTTCGGCATACGTACCTGCACTCTATCATCAGGTGGAAGCAGTACGTATGAGGTCAGGTCAAGCAGGCCCTGGAGGCAAAGTTCCATGAAGAAGTGGCCCAGATGCCCCTTGCCTCTCTCCTGCTCACTGCCTGCTGTCTCCAGCCTGCACCTAAGGTCTCTTGGGACAGAGGAGGAGAAAACTGGGGTCTAGTTCACACTGGTTCTGTGCCATATGTGGCACCACATGCAGATGAACACCTGCAGCACCCAGCCCTCTCTGAGACCCCTGAAGGGTGGAGGAAGGACGTCCTCCAGTGGGCAGGACCTACAGTATTGCCCTTTGTCGTTCACTTTGTTTAGACAGAGAAATGACGAGAGGTGAGGGTATGCGCTGATCTATGAAATACAGCCGATAGTTTGGGTGGATGGTCAGGGACTTGGAAGGAACACAGTTGGAAATTGGAAATCTGAGAAAAAAAATATGTGTAGTGTGCTCTAAATTGGGGAAAAACAGGAAGATATTTCTGTCCCATGTCATTGCTCACCGAAGGTGACCTTGACAGAGAAGGATATTGATGATCAAGTGGATAGGATGTCCTGTTCAGTGGATAACAGGCAGCCTCCTTCTCTCCTCACCCTTCTCATGGCTCAGTGGGGTCATGAACAAAATGGCCAAGGATAGAGCTACATCAGTTCAACAGCATGGACTTCTACTTGTCAAAACCAACTTGGGATAGCCTGGGCCAAGTGCCCAGTATCTGCCAATAGCAGAGACCAACACTGATTCCTGATATGGCACCACTGCCTGGAGTGGTAAGCAGCCACCTACCGCTTACCTCATGGAGGGCAGTGTTTCCTTTTTGCTGTAATAGACACTCTGGTAGGGTTGGCCTTCTGTCCAGATGCCCTCCGTGGATGTACCAACCCCTCATCCGCCTCATCCATTGTTGCCATAGTCCACACATCACCCAGGCTCAGTGAACTCGCTTCACAGCAGTTTTAGTATGGCAGTGGGCCTGTGCCATGGAAATTGCTGGCTCAACATGCTTTCTCCCATCTTGAAGCTGTTGTCTTGATAGGATACTGGAATAGCCTTTTGAAAACTCAGTTAAAGCACCATTCAGGTGCCGGTCCCTTCCAGGGGTGAGCAGGGTTCTCCAGAAGTGGGCATGTGTTCTGAATCAGTGTCCAGTTAATGACACTGATTCTCCCCGAGCCAGGGCTCTCAGGTCCAGAATGGCGCTGCTTGCTGTTACCCCTATTATCCCATTTGCTTCCTGTTACAACTTTATACTCTGCTGGCTTAGCATAGTTTCAAAGGCTTTCACCAGGATCAATATCCATGACCCCATTCAACTGGAAGTTAAGGCTGCCACCTGGCCACTTTGGGCTCCTTAAGCCTCTGAAGTCACAGGCAAAGTAGGAAGTTAGGGTGCTAGCTTGGGTGGCTGATCTCGTCTTCCCATGAGAATGAGTAGTAGCAGTACTACTGCTACCACTTGTAGAGTCGTAGAGTCATAGTACAAGGAAGTCATACAGTAAAGGTAGGAAGTACATGTTGGAGTATGTGAGTATTCCTTTAATTGTCTCAACATTACTGTAACCTGTGATTAAGGTCAATGGAAATCTCCAACTCCCCAGTTCAGGCAGGACTACTCATGGCCCAGACCTTTAAGGAGCAGAGGTTTGAGTTGCTCCACCAGGAGAAGATCACAACCACCTGAGGTGCCAGCTGAAAGCAAGAGGCATACAGAATGGGACAACGGAAGAAAGTTGGTTGCTTGTAAATACCAGCAAGGACCACGTAACCAGTTACAGAAATGAGTGTCATGGAGATTTCCTATTTCATTATGAATGCATTTGTGTGTATATTAAAACATAGTGAACAGTATTTTTGTTTTCTACCTCTCATTTCCTTGTACTGAGTTTATGTCATAGTATTTAAGTTACTAGATATCAAGGAGAAGACTGATCATCATCCAAGGACTCTGCCTCCTCGTCTGGAGAAAGGGTTCCTGCATTTTACACAGGAGAGTTGTGTATTATTATGTTATGACCTTGTTATTGTCTTTATTTGGAGATTATGTATCATCTAAAGGAGATATTTATGGTCAACAAAGAATGGTCTTGTGATGGTTAATTTCATGTGTCAACTTGGCTGAATCAATGGAGTTCTCAGATATTTGGTCAAACAAACATTTTGGACATTTCTGTGAGGGTGTTTTGGGGTGAGATTAACATTCAAATCGGTTGAGGTCAAATAAGGCAGATTGCCCTCTGACATGTGGGTGGGCCTCATGCAACCAGTTGAAGGCCTGGAGAAAACAAAAAGACTGGCTATGCCCAAGCAAGAAAGAATTCTCCAGCACTGCCTTCAGACTTCGTTTGCAACATCGGCTCTGCCTGGTTGTCTAGCTGTCTGTCCTCAAACTTGAACAAGAGTTTTCTTGGGTCTCCAGTTTGCCAGCCGCAACTGAAAGCATTAGCCATCATGCATCTTCAGCCTGCCAGCTGCCTTGCAGATTTGGGAACATAGATCTCCATAATCACATGAGCCAGTTTCTTATAAGTTGTTTTAAAAAGGTTGTGTGTGTGTGTGTGTGTGTGTGTGTGTGTGTGTGTGAGATGCCCTGTTGGTTCTGTTTCTCTGGAGTACCTCCTAACGAAGCTCTCACTTACTATGGGGTGAGTCCTGCTGGACCCATCTTTAAGCTGACAATGTTGCTTAAGCATTGTATGTTTGAAAGTGCACTCAGTGCACCTAACCTGCTGAACTTTGTAGCTCAGCAGCCCAGCACACCGCAGAGGTCATTTCCTCATGGTTGCAGGCTGACCAGAAGCGGTGGCTGGCTGCTGTTGTCCTGCTCCTGGAGACAGTATGGTGCCACGCGTCACCAGCCTGGGGCAAAGATCCACACTCAAGATCTGAAGTACACTGTCTACTGAATCATCACTTTTAGACCATTGTAAAGTTGAAATGCCTGTCAGACCACTGGAGGTGGCACCATCTGTAGTGTCCTCATCTTCTTCATACCAGAACTCGGAAGTTAGAGACCAACACTGAGATTTCTTTAATACTGAAGCTGCTGGAAAGGGGAAGGTGAAAACTAATTATTGAGGAATGGGGAGTAAAGAGCCAGGACTGAAACTCCTTTCTTTACCAAAAACAGGAACTATTTTTATTAAACATGTTGGGCTTTGTTTCCCTTTTCTTCTTTTTTGATTTTTTATTGGTGAACTGATATTATAAAGAGAAAAGAAGTTTAAGTACCTGAAAATTGAATAAGGTTTTGAATGGATAAAATTTAAATTTTAGAAATTGAGAGTCTTTTTGTAGATCAGACATTTATAGTAAGTTGTGGCTTTCTTAGTTCAGTTCAGCTGCAATAAGCAGTAAGTTTCTATACTTCCTATTGCATTCACAACGAAATCTCTCACTGTTTCTTTTTATAATTCTTCTCTCTTTTTCAAAATGAAAAACATCAGAAAATCATTGACATAGTCACAGTATATTTACTGCAGTGTCATTTATATATTGCTGTTAATTAAATGTTCCTGGATAGTGGGAAATAGGATTCATTCAGTATTGGGTCATGATGCTATTTGTGTCTTCTCTTCATGCCCTGATTTCATGCATAGAGCTATCATTATAATCAAAAGAATGATAGACTCAAATGCTACATGGAATTAGAATAAAAGGAGATGGGTGACTGTTCATATCACTGAAGAATTGTGGCCCGAGAGCATGATACAGCCTCCTCCATTACAGGGGTGCTCCTTCTCACGGGACCTGACGTTTCAGTTGACTGGTTAGGTTGTCCCCCTGGACAATGCTAAGAACATGTTGCCAGTTTGGAGTGGTTTGTCATTGTTATTTTAGTTTTACTGTTTTTCCAGTCTATCTTTTGTTGTCCATAGTTTACACATTTTAATTTTTTTAATTAAGATATCACAAGTGCTTCTACTCTGCTTACAGTAATTCTTTTTTATTTTTATTTTTTTGGTGCTGAGGATTGAACCCGGGGGCACTCAACCACTGGGCCACATCCCCAGCCCTTTTTTGTATTTTATTAGAGACAGGGTCTCACTGAGTTGCTAAGTGCCTCGCCATGGCTGAGGCTGGTTTTGAACTTGCCAGCCTCCTGCCTCAGCCTCCCAAGTGCTGGGATTACAGGCGTGCGCCACCACACCTGGCTACAGTAATTTCTATCTTTTAAGGTGAGTTTGTGTGAACTTTGGTCTCATTGCTGTGGCGTATTTAGGCCAAGCTGATTGCTGAAGCATTCTCTTGCTCCAGCATGCTGCGTCTGCAGTGCTTCCTTCAGGGACCCTTTCTGTCCACTGGGAAAGCTGTGTTTAGTCATACTGTCCCCTGATTCTGACACCTTCGCATCCTCATCTGTCTCTCTACCCTTTAATTCTCTCAAGCCCTTTCTGCCCTGGACCCCATTATTTGTCACTGCCAGGAGGACCTGCTCCCCGTGTCCCCTCTACTCATGAGCCTTCCTTCCCATCTGCTTTCTTTTTTTTTTTTTTTTTTTTTTTGTGGTACCGGGGATTGAACTCAGGGGCACTTGACCACTGGGCCACATCCCCAGCCCTTTTTTGTATTTTATTTATTTAGAGACAGGGTCTCACTCAGTTGCTAAGTGCCTCGCCATTGCTGAGGCTGGCTTTGAACTCACGATCCTCCTGTCTCAGCCTCCCAAAGTGCTGGGATTACAGGTGTGCGCCACCGCGCCCGGCTCCATCTGCTTTCTAAGTTGGGAAAAAAGTTTCATCTGATTCTTTCCCACTGCCCCTCAGTTCCTCTTTTATGTCCCCATTCCTTGTCTGTATTCTTATAGGGTGGTGTTCTGGTTTTCCACCCCTACTCTCACATCCTGGTCTTCCTGTGTAGACTTGAGGGTTGGGCTTTGTTTATTGATAGGCATTTAGGTTGAGTTTGACTTTTATTGCGAGCGGTTGGATGCCCATTACACTGGCATCAACACAAAGGGGTTTCAGAGTATCTTTAAAAGGCTGGATGTGATTTGGGTTGCAGTGTTATTGAAGAGTTTGATGACTGAAGATACACTAGCTCCATGAGGTTACATTTTCATGGAAAATTTAATGGTTTTTCAGGTAATTTGTTTTTTTTTTTTTTTTTTTTTTTGATCCTGGGACAATTTTTCTTGCTCCCCAGATTATGGCCATGAATACCTGGGTCTCACCCGTGATATTTGACTTCAGAATTTAAAAGGGTTGCAGGGTGTCCTTTCTGTGGTCACTGTCCTATTTAACAGTCATACCATTGTATGTTTAAAGATAAGTCATCATAGAAATAACTCACTTTTTTTGTGTTTTTGACTATTTGTTTTAATTTTTAAATGGCCCCCTACCTTTTAAACTTTAAAAATACAGATTAGGATTAGGGCTGGGTTTGTGGCTCAGTGGTAGAGTGCTCACCTAGCATGTGCACGGCCCAGGTTCAATCCTCAGCACCACGTGGAAATGGACGCATTGTGTACAACTAAAGCAAAATAAATATTTTAAAAAAATACAGATTATACTCTTAGAATCTGGCTTTTTCATCAGGCTTGGTGGTGTGTGCCTGTAATCCCAGGGACTCAGGAGGCTGAGGCAGGAGGATCACAAGTTCAAAGGCAGCCTCAGCAAAAGTGAGGTGCTAAGCAACTCAGTGAGATCCTGTCTCTAAATAAAGTACAAAATAGGGCTGGAGATGTGGCTCAGTGGTTGAGTGCCCCTGAGTTTAATCCTCAGTACTCCACCCCTGCAAAAAAAGAATCTGGCTTTTGCTCTTATCCTTCCACTGTTAATGGTTCTTTAAACAAAATGCCATTGACTAAACTCCCTCAGCTTAGACTTCATCCACTTCCATCTTTCTGTTGCGTTTTACTCTGTCAATACTTATGTTGTTTTTTGTCATTCTGTCTTTGCTTGGATTTAGTGTACAGTTAGTTTTCTAATGATTATTTATCTGACTCCAGGTATAATCAAGATGCACTTTTCTCTTTGTGTAGTCTCCTGAAAGGCTTCTTGAAGCCTTAGCCACTGCCCCTCTTCTAACCTGCATAAAGTCTCTGCAGAACCTTAGTTCTGCATCTAGAGTTGCTGCACGCATCCCTCTGGGATGATTAGCCTTCACCCCTTGGCAGTGTTGCAACCCCAAACTTCCCCTTCCAACTTCCTTGTTGAATTTCTTGTATTTTAAATATGGGACAATCTTAGTCCGTGTGGTCTACCATAACAAAATACCTTAGGTTGGTTAATTTATAAACAACAGAAATTTAGTTCTCACAGTTCTGGAGGTTGGGAAGTCCAAGATCAAGGCACCAGTAGATCTGGGGTCTGGTGAGAGCTCTGTGTTTCATAGATGGCCCTTCTAGCTATGTCCTCACACACAGTAGAAGAGCCTGAGGCTCCCACAAGCTTGCCCGTCCTTCTGTCCTTTCCTTTCCATCCCCTCCCTCCCTCCCTTCCTTCCTTCCTCCCTCCCTCCCTTCCTCCCTTCCTTTCTTTCTATACTGGGAATCAAGACCAGGGCACTCAACCATGAGCTACATCCCTAGCGCTGCTGATTTTTATTTTGAGACGAGGTCTCACTAAGTTGGTGAGGTTGACTTCAAACTTGCAATCCTCCTGCCTCACAGGAGTAGCTGGGATTTTAGGTGTGTGCCATTGTGTCCCTCCCTTAAACTCTTTTATAAGGCCAATAATCCCATTTATGAGAGCTCTGCCCTCATGGCCGTTTCACCTCCCAAAGGCCCCACCATTTTTTTAGAAATTCTTTTTCACTATACATGACTCTAGAGTATATTTTGACATATTATATGTACATGAAGTATAACTTACTCTAATTAGGATCCGAGTCTTGTGGTTGTGCATAATGTGGAGTTACACTGGTCATGTATTCACATGTGAATATGGGAAAGTATTGTCCAATTCATTCTACTGTCTTTCCTGTTCCCATCCATCCTCTGTTCCCTTTACTCCCTTTTGTCTAGTCTACTGAGTTTCTCTTCTTTGCCCTGCTTATTGTGTATTAGCCTCCACATATCAGAGAGAACATTTGGCCTTTGATTTTGGGGGATTGGCTTATTTCACTTAACATGATAGTCTCCAGGTTCATCCATTTACCTGCAAATGCCATAATTTCATTCTTCTTTATGGCTGAATAATAGTCCACTGTGTATGTATACCACATTTTTTTTTATCTGTTCATCTGTTGAAGGGCACCTAGATTGGTTCCATAACTTAGCTATTGTGAGTTGAGCTGCTATAAACATTAATGTGGCCATGTCACTATAGTATGCTGATTTTAAGTCCTTTGGATATATGATGAGGAGTGGGATAAATGGGTTAAATGGTGGTTCCATTCCAAGTTTTCTGAGGAATCTCCATATTGCTTTCCAGAGTGGTTGTGCCAATTTGCATTTCTACCAGAAATGCATGAGTGAACCATTTTCCCTATATCCTCACCAACATTTATTGTTACTTGTATTCTTGATAATTGCCATTCTGACTGGCACTGTTTGTTGGACAGGCTATCTTTTCTTTCTTTTCTTTTTCTTTTTAATATTTATTTATTTGCTTTGGTTGTACACAATGCATTTATTTTTATGTGGTGCTGAGGATCGAACCCAGGCTGCGCGCATGCTAGGCGAGTGCTCTACCGCTGAGCCACAATCCCAGCCCCAGGCTATATTTTCTTCAATGTATGTTTATGACACTTTTGTCTAATATGAGATAATGGTATATTTGTGGGTTTGTCTCTGTGTTTTCTATTCTGTACCATTGGTCCTCATGTCTCTTTTGGTGCCAATACATGCTGTTTCGTTACTATAGCTCTGGAGTGTAACTTAAGGTCTGGTATTGTGATGCCTCCTGCTTCACTTTCCTTGCTAAGGATTGCTTTGCTTATTCTGGGCCTCTTATTTTTCCACATGAATTTCATGACTATTGTTTCTATGAATAACGTGATTGGAATTTTAATAGGAATTACATTAAATCTGTATAATGCTTTGGGTAGTGTGGCTATTTTGACATTATTAATTCTTCCTATACAAGAACATGGGAGATCTTTCCATCTTCTAAGGTCTTCTTCAATTTCTTTCTTTAGTGTTTTGTAGTTTTCATTATAAAGTCTTTCGCCTCTTTTGTTAGATTGGTTCCCCCAATTTTTTTTTAAGGTTCTTGTGAATAGTTTTCCTAATTTCTCTTTCAGCTGACCCCACCACTTGTACCAACTCATTGGGGAGTAGATTTCTACATGAATTTCAAAGGGACACAAACATTCAGACCATAGCCAGGGTGAATAGAGAAAAAAAATTGGGTCACGTTTTCACAATTCATCTTTGAAAGCAGATTCCTGTTTACTTTTTGTAATCTCAGCACTGAGACGTCATTTTGTGTGTGTGTGTGTGTGTGTGTGTGTGTGTGTGTATATGTGTGTGTGTTTTAAGTGACCATTACGGTGATGCTTCGGTTCCTTCTTTCCTCTTCATTCTAGTTTCTTCTCAGACCAGACCCTTGTTCGCACACATTTAGTTTACTGCAATAACATCGTCATCTTTTAGCATTAGTTTTTCTTTTCTTCTGTCCTCATAGCACACTACTGCCAGAGTAATTTTTCTAAAACATACTTTCATCATGTCTAGAGCTATTATTACTTACAGATTCAGTTCAAAGTCATCAGTCTGGCATTCTAGGTTTTGAATCAGCTAGCTCCATGTATCTATTTTATGTTATACTTTTACTTTTTCCCACATTACATAATAGAGTGAATTAGAACAGTCCTCTTATTATTTTCTACTAAGAAAATAGTTATTTTGGGCTGGGGTTGTGGCTCAGCGGCAGAGCGCTCACCTTGCACATGCATGGCCCGGGTTCGATCCTCAGCACCACGTAAACATAAATGCATTGCATTGTGTACAACTAAAGTAAATAAATAAATATTTAAATAAAAAGAAAAAAAAATAGTTATTTCCCCCATACCTTTGCTCCAGTTAGTCTTCTGGCTTAGAATTCCCTAGCCATCCTCTCATTTTTACCAGTATAGATCCTGTACTTCTAGCAAAGACCCAGCACCTAACCTAGGGCCTAGCCTTTAGAGGGCATTTATAAATATTTGTTAAATGAGTACATGAGGATGTATATGCTCAGGGAACTTTTCTGACCAGCTTTGGATGATGATGATATTTATGCCCCCTGGCTCCATAAACCTGTTTATTAAATTATATTTCTAACGTAGTCAAATTTAATAAAAGATTAATTTATTAAAGAAAATCTGGTATAGGAGTACTTAATTACATATTCAGAAGCAAATTTGAAATGGCTTAAAGCATCATTCTCTATTCTACTTCAATTATAAAAGTGCTTTTAAATTAATCCTTTTCTTAGCTTTAACATAAGTGAATCATTGGATCTAATCAAATGATTTCAGCACATGGTCTCTGCAATTACATTTGTGCAGCTTAGCAGAAACTATGGCAACAGAATTGAAAAACTGTGTTTTCACTGATTGTTTTCCTCTGTTAAGAGTGGGAAGTTCCAAGTTAAACATTTCACAACTTAAAAAAAAAGATCATAGATAATATGCATTACATATTACATTTGGCCATATAATTATCTAGAAAGCTGGATTAAGAAATCATTTATCAATCATAGGTTCATGGCTGAAATATGCTGAGAAGAATATGCCAAAGGCTAACAATAAGTTATCATTGAGTGTTGGGGTCATGGGGGTTTTTCAAGGTCTACTTCAGGCCTGTGTGTAGTATCTTTTTGTTAATAAAGAACCTGGATTATTTTATAATGAAAAAAAAAAACAGTAACAAAGTTATTAAATCTGGAGAAAATACCAATTATCCTTTTAGCTTAAATTTACTGTTTTCAAAGTTAGACTAACCAGTACCTCACACCCATCAGGAGGGCTAACATCAAAAAAAAAAAAAAAAAAAAAAAGAAAATAGAAAATAACACGTGTTGGCAAGGATGTAAAAAACACACCTATGAAAAACAGGATGGAAGTTCCTCCAAAAATCAAAACTAGAATGACCAGTTGGTCCAACAATTCCACTTCCCATAGGAATTCAGTTATCATAAGAAAGGAGGTATCTGTGTGTCCACATAACAGCATTACTCACAGTGTTAAGTGTGGAAGCAACATAGGTGTCCCTTGACAGATGAGTGGATAAGTGAAAGTGGCAGGTCCATAGAATGGAATATTATTCTGCTTTAAAAAGGAAGAGGATTCTTAACACGTGCTTCAGTGTGAATGAAACTTAAGGACCTGACGCCGAGTGGAGTAAACCAGCCCTGATTCCTCTTCAGTGAGATCCTTACCTGAGTCAAAATCATGGAGACACAAAGTGGATTGGTTGCCAGGGATTGGGAAGTGTTCAGTGGATAGAGTTTTAGTCTTACATGAAAAGTTGCAGGGATAATTGGTGGAGATGGTTACACATCATGAATGCATTTAAAAATTTTTTTTTTTGTTTTAGTCAGGTGCAGTGGCTCACGCCTGTAATCCCAGCCACTAGGGAGGCTGAGGCAGGAGGATCATGAGTTCAAAGCCAGCCTCAGCAAAAGTGAGGCGCTAAGCAACTCAGTGAGACCCTGTCTCTAAATAAAATATAAAATAGGGCTGGGGGTGTGTGGCTTAGTGGTTGAGGACCCCTGAGTTTAATCCCCAGTACCAAAAAAAAAAAGTTTTTTAGTTGGACACAATACTTTTATTTATTTATTTATTCATTTATATATATGTGGTGCAGAGAATCGAACCCAGTGCCTCATACATTCTAGGCAAGTGTTCTACCACTGAGTCACAAGGCTAGCCCCTATGAGTGCATTTAATAACAGTGAATGATACACTTAAAATAGTTATTATGTTAAAATTTTTAATATATCTTGCTAGAGTAACGATTGGAAAATTAGTCAAATTTTGTCACAGTGCATGTAGACAGATTATTATTTATTTATTACATATAGGAGGAATTGATGTTCAATCACTGTGTAAGGAACCAGTTATTTTATATCTATTTTATGATATTCTCCTTTAAATACTGTTAATAGTTCAAATTGTCTTTTAAGTGAATCATTTTAATATTGAAAATTCATTGAGTTTTGACATTTAAAGAAAAAGTTGATTTCTTATGAAAGGATTAAATTCAGTTTTAAAAGGATCACCTAACCAAGGAATATGCATTATAGGAAGATAACTCTCATCAATAAGTGGAAAGGTTTCCAGTGGCTGATTCCAATGTTTTCCTTTCTCCCTTTTCTCCTTCCTCCTCCTCCCCACCCCCAGGAAAGCACTCTACCACTGGACCACTGGGCCACATCTCCAGCTCCTAATATTTTAATAAGAAGAAAAATTGATTATAATTGCTTTGTGAAAGCATGAAAACTTATTTGTATCTTTTTTAAATGATTAAACTCAATAATTCATTAATGTAAAAAAATGGTAAAAGCTTTTGACAAGAGGAGACTAATCTGATTAATAATAGAGATAGGCTTAAAGCAGAACTTGAAAAGATCTTAAGTATTGTCTTAGTCCAAGTTATTAATATTTAACAACTCATGTGATGTGGCTGTCGGAGTAGAAGCCACCTGTAAACAGTCGTACTGTTGCATGCCTGATGACCAGCTCCAGTGTTAGGTTTTTGAAGTTTATTGATATTCTTTGTTTTTGTTTTTGTGAAGGTTTTTTTCATGTGGCACTGTTTCTGTGGGAAGGAATTAATCCTTTTAGTTAGGTTTTAGAGGCTGATGGTGAAGTTCAGTACAATTATGGTGTTTATAGCCAGAAATGCAGAAACCCTGCTCTGCCAGTCTGCTCTGTCCCCTGGGGAGGCACAGGGAGGGTCTGTCTGCAATGATAGGAGCAAGTAGAATCAGGGCGCCACCCAGGAAGAGCTGTGCGGGCTCCCAGCACACCAGGGGAGACTCTACTTTATGAAAAATGTGTTGATACGTACAGGTTGTTTAGGCTGAGGCCTCAGTGAGCTTCCTGTGTCCCTCCCAACCCCATCTAATCCTATCTGGAGACCATCATGTTCAGGCATGGGGCTTAGAAGGTTAGAAGGGAGAACAAACTAGTGACCAAGCACCAGGTGTCTTAGTTCCGGCTTTGATAGCAAAAGTACCCCAGACTGAGTGGTGTAAACCAATGTGTTTCTCACAGGTCTGGAGGTTGGCAAATGCAAGTTCAAGGTGTTGGTAGCTACAGTGTCTGGTGAAGGCCTGCTTCCTGATTTGGAGATGGCTGTCTTCCCATAGTGTCCTCCGTGGTGGAAGGCAGAGCGAGAAAGGAAGCTTGCTCTCTCCTGTCTCACAAGTTTCCTAAGGGCACTAACCCATCATGAGGACTCCACCTTCTGACCCAACTGCCTCCAAAGGCCCCATTTCCAAATATCAGCATGTTAGAGATTAAGATTTCAATGTAACAAATTTGAGGGGTGAGGTGACACAAAGATTATAACCATAACCCCAGGTCTCAAGGCAACACTAAGCCTGCTTAGCTAAACTAATACCTAGAAGGGCAAAGTGCAAGAGAATGGCTAGTCTGCCTCAGGGAGTCAAACCATGACAGAAATTTGAGGCAAAAAAAACAAATATTTTTGTGGAGGCTGATATTTTTTATTTCTTTTAAATAATCTTTTAGTAGCCAATGTACCTTTATTTTATTTATATGTGAATCGAACCAAATGCCTCATACATGTTAGGCAAGTGCTCTACCACTGAGCCACAACCCACCCCGAAGCTGGTCTTTTAACACAGTGGCTCCACCTACTACTAAGTGGGCCTTCAGAGTTTTGGACTTCCGAATGGGTAGATTTGTAACTGTCTCTCCTTTGGGGAAAACTAGAAAGGGGAGTCAAACAGAGGCATGCCTGGCATAGGATCAGAAACAAAGTTCTTTTTCTCCTACAGCCACAGTAAGGTACCGTCATGTCCTTGTGAGTATGAAGAAAAACAACAGCCACTCTTAATTCTCTCCCAAGAGTACAGGCTGTTTTGGTAGTGTGGTCCTGTCCCAGGCACGAAGGTAGCACCACGTCTTCTGATTAGCCTACTTCAAACTTAACTAAGAAGATTTTTCTGCAATTGGTGATGTTTATGTCACCTCTGGGGTGAAATAAAATGTGTAAATATTTTAAGACTTGTTCTAATAAATGTTAGTGTTGTTGCTGGAGAGTTGCAGCTCTTGTTCTTAGGTTAACAATTTAATTAAGAGAAATATAGTTTATTTTTAGACTTTCTTGTTCAAAGGCTTTAATCATAATGACAAAATAATAGCATAGAAATGAGAACTGTTTAGACACCTAGATTCACATGCTTGAATATGTGTTTTTCATTTCTTTTTTTTGTGTGTGCTGAAGATGAAACCTAGGTAGGGCTTTTCACATGCTAATAAGCACAAGCTCTACCACTGAGCTACATCCCTGGCCCCATTTGCTTTCATGTATTTTGTCATTGATACAGTGAAAAAATATTTATAATTAAACGCTCCTGTGCCTATATATGATTGATCTTCCTATTGAATTGCTTCCCATATGTATGGCCACTTACTTTGCCTAGTGGATATAATGTAAAAGAAAGAATCATATGGATATTAAATTCAAGATCTCTGGGGCTGGGGTTGTGGCATGGCAGTAGAGCACTCACCTAGCATGTGCAAGGTGCTGGGTTCAATCCTCAGCACCACATAAAAATAAATAAATAAAATAAAGGTATTGTGTCCAAGTATAACTAAAAAATTTTTTTTTTAAAAATTAAAGATTTCTGAGATGGACCTATGTCATATCACAGTTTTTATTTGACTTTACTCTTTTAAGTTAACTTGTACAGGTAGTGGTTGAAATAGAAATTACTGTTATAATGTTGACTGCAAGAAGACTTTTGCTTCTTGTAATGTCAGAATAAAACCCAGTACTGGAGCGATGCAGATGGTGGTGGGGGGAAGATGGCGGACAGCAGAGAAGCACTCTCGGGAGACCGTCACTAAAAGAGGCTTTGCGGGGAAATTGAACGCGTTCCTAGCAACACTCCGCAACTGGAAGGGAGCTGAGACATCCGCGCACATCTAGATGGTGAAATACAAGAACTCCAGACCACTGACGCACGGAGTCCAGTGCCAGTGGCCCACAAACCGAACCAGCATTAGCTGCGCAGCTGCCGTGGTAGCATTGCAGTCGGGGAAGTGCAGACCACGGCCGCGAAACAGCGCAGAATAAAAAGAAAGCCAGACGCGAGCAGCGGCCTCACAGACTTCTTTTGCGTAAATTGCCGAACGGGACCTGCACGCCTCGGAGTGACACACAGGTCCGGGGTACTGCTGTTGGGACCGGGGAAGGCACCGCCATTTTGGAGGAGGGCTGCGGCTGACTGCAGACATCCAAGGATCGGTCCAGGGCCCAGACAACAGCACACACCTGGGTGAGATGCACGCAGGCAGCCAGCAGGGAAGGGCCTGCCTGAGGCCAGCGCAGCAACCACAAGAGCTATAATGGGGGCGGGCATGGGGAATGCGTGCCTTTTGGATGAAACCTTTCTTTTTCCTATTCACGTACTGACACTCCCCCACCCCCCAGCCATTATTCCTCTGTGCCAATCTGCCGCTGGCCAAAGCTGCAGACTAGACTCCACTGTGACTGGGGGTGGTCCAGGACGACTGGCTTAAACTGGAAGGGCTTCCCAGGGTCCTGTTTATTTGAGACTTGTTCCTGGGTTCGACTCTGGTGTTTTTTTTTTTTTTTTTGTTTGTTTGTTTGTTTTCGTTTTTGTTCTGTTTGATAGTGTGATTATTTGTGTGTCTGTGTTCCTCTTTCTTCCCTTCTCACTTTAGTTTCTTCTGCCCTCATCTATTTACACCCTGTCATTATGTACTCATCAGAGGTGAAAACAAGGTATACGCAGAAATTGGGACTTCTAGGCCTGGGGCAATTGAAATATACAGAAAAGTGGTGTTATATATAGTTTACTCTCTATTTTTCTTGACTCAGTTTCTCTCTCCTCTCTCTTACTTCTTTGTTATCTCTCATTGTTCCTTTTTATTTTTTCTTTTCCATCTTTCTTTATTTTTCTTCTCTCAAAGGCTAAATAAGTTTGGTTTATATATAAATCGTCTTTCCTCTAAATTGCTCACTCCATTCTCTTTTCTCTCCTGTCTGCTGATATTAAACCACTTCCGTAGAATTTTATTTTTATACTTCCTAAGAAAGAACATCTCAGTAACCTCACTTGCTTCTTCCTAAACATATCATCTCTGTGTCCAATACTGAAACTGTAAACAAACCCAATGCAAGCATACAGAGTAAATTGGAAACAATACCTGAGTTAACTAAATCTGTACATTGTGATCAAACTGGGATTTGCTGTAAAGAAAGTGTTAGAGCTTAAATTGTAAGGTATTTATAAGGGGACCTGACAGCATTGTACCACAGGAGAAACATAAGGCTATAAGGTGAAATCGAAATAGGCAAGGTCCCACAGTGCTAAGAGAATAGACACACAAGCATTATGAAGAAGCAAGGGAAGAAAGTGGCTGAAACCAACCAACAGGCCCCCTCAGTAGATTCCATGGCAAGCACAGTTGGTCAAATGCCAGAGATGGAATTTAGAAATTACATATTCCAAATATTTATGGATCTTAAGAATGAACTCAAAAATGAGATGAGAGAGCAAATAGAAGCAGTAAAAGAACATTTTGACAAAGAACTCCAAAAACAAATACAAGAAGCAAAAGATTATTTCAATAGGGAGATAGAGATTCTAAAGAAAAACCAAACAGAAATTCTGGAAATGACAGAAGAAGTAAACCAAACTAAATGCTCAATTGAAAGCATCACCAACAGATTAGATCACCTGGAAGAAAGGACCTCAGATAATGAAGACAAAATATATATCCTGGAGAAAAATCTAAAGGACACGGCAAAAGAAGTAAAAAAACAAGAACAGAGCATTCAGGAATTATGGGACAGCATAAAAAGACCAAACTTAAGAGTGATTGGTGTTGAAGAAGGTGCAGAGTTTCAAACCAAAGGAGTGAGTAATTTATTCAATGAAATAATAGCAGAAAATTTTCCAAACATGAGGAACGAATGGCAAAACCAAGTTCAAGAGGCTTATAGAACACCAAACGTACAAAACCACAACAGATCCACACCAAGGCACATTATAATGAAATTGCCTAATATACTAGGCAAGGAGAGAATACTAAAAGCCACAAGAGAAAGGAAGCAGATTACATATAGGGGGAAACCGATCAGACTATGCTCAGATTTTTCAACCAAGACCTTAAAAGCTAGAAGATCCTGGAATAGGATATTTCAAGCTCTGAAAGAAAAGGGATGTCAACCAAGAATCTTATATCCAGCAAAATTGAGCTTTAGATTTGAAGATGAAATAAAAACCTTCCATGACAAACAAAAGTTAAAAGATTTCACAACTCGAAAGCCAGCACTTCTGAACATCTTGGGCAAAATTTTCCAGGAAGAAGAAGAGAAAAATAACAATGAAAACCAACAAAGGGAGATAGTAAACTAAAGGGATTACCAACCAGAGGAGAATCCAAATCAAGCTAAATACCATAATACATTTAAAAATGTATGGAAATAAGAATCACATCTCAGTAATAACCCTGAATGTTAATGGCCTAAACTCACCATTCAAAAGACACAGATTGTCAGATTGGATTAAAAGAAACAACCCAACAATTTGCTGTGTACAAAAAACACACCTCATAGAAAAAGACATCAAGCGATTGAAGGTGAAAGGCTGGGAGAAGTCTTATCACGCACATGGGTTACGGAAGCAGGCAGGGGTTTCCATTCTCATATCAAATAAGGTAGACTTCAAGCCAAAGCTAATCAAAAGGGATAAAGATGGATATTTCTTACTACTTAAGGGAACATTCATCAACAAGATATAACAATTATAAATCTATATGCCCCAAATAATGGAGCACCTACATTCATCAAACAAACCCTTCTCAAGTTCAAGAGTAAAATAGACCGCAACACAGTTATTCTAGGGGACTTCAACACACCTCTCTCACCAATGGATAGATCATCCAACCAAAAGCTAAATAAAGAAATTTTAGGCCTTGTTAAAACAATTAATAACTTAGACCTAACAGACATATATAAAATATTTTCATCCCTCAGTAAGTGAATACACTTTCTTCTCAGCAGCACATGGCTCCTTCTCCAAAATTGACCATATATCATGTCACAAGGCAACTCTCAGCAAATATAAAAAAATAGAAATACTACCTTGCATTCTATCAGAACTTAATGGGATGAAATTGGAAATCAATGATAATATAAGAAATAAATAAAAAAAAAAAACTACTCCAACAGCTAGAAGCTAAACAACATGCTACTAAATGAACAAGGGGTTGAAGAAAACATCAAGGAGGAGATTAAAAAATTCCTAGAGGTAAATGAAAACACAGATACATCGTATAGAAATCTCTGGGACACTATGAAGGCAGTAGTGAGAGGAAAATTCATTGCATTGAATTCCTTCGTTAAAAGAAAAAAAAATGACTTAACATCACACCTCAAAGCACTAGAAAAAGAGGAACAGTTCAACACTAAGAGCAGTAGAAAACAGGAAATAATTAAAATCAGAGCTGAAATTAATGAAATTGAGACTAAAGAAACAATCCAAAGAATTGACAAAACCAAAAGTTGGTTCTTTGAAAAAATAAATAAAATTGACAGACCCCTAGCAATGCTAATGAAAAGAAGAAGAGAAAAAACTCAAATTACTAGCATCTGTGATGAAAAAGGAAATATCACAACAAACACTTCCGATATACAGGAGATAATTAGAAATTACTTCAAAAACTTGTACTCTAATAAAATAGAAAATACTGAAAGCATAGACAGATTTCTAGAGTCGTATGAATTGCCCAAACTGGAACAGGAGGCTATACACAATTTAAATAAATAAATTTCAAGTGAAGAAATAAAGACGCTATCAAAAAAACTACCAACAAGAAAAAGTCCAGGTCCTGATGGGTTTACAGCCGAGTTCTACAAGACCTTCAAAGAAGAACTAATACTGATGCTCTTCAAATTATTTCAAGAAATAGAAAAAGAGGGAGCTCTTCCAGACACTTTTATGAGGCCAATATCACATTAATTCCAAAGCCAGGCAAAGACACAGCCAAAAAAGAAAACTTCAGGCCAATATCTTTAATGAACATAGATGCAAAAATCCTCAACAAAATTCTGGCAAATTGGATTCAAAAACATATAAAAAAGATAGTGCACCACGATCAAGTGGGGTTTATCCCAGGGATGCAAGGCTGGTTTAACATTCGGAAATCAATAAACATAATACATCACATCAATAGACTTAAAGATAAAAACCATATGATCATCTCAATAGACACAGAAAAAGCATTTGTCAAAATAAATACAACACTCCTTTATGTTCAAAGCTCTAGAAAAATTAGGAATAACAGGAACATATCTCAACATTATAAAAGCTATCTATGCAAAACCTCAAGCTAACATTATCTTAAATGGAGAACAATTGAAAGCATTCTCTCTAAAAACTGGAACAAGACAGGGATGCCCCCTCTCACCACTGTTATTTAACATAGTACTTGAAACTCTGGCCAGAGCAATTAGACGAAAGAAATTAAAGGGATCCAGATAGGAAAAGAAGAGCTCAAATTAGCACTATTTGCTGATGACGTGATAATATACCTAGAAGACCCAAAAAACTCTACCAGAAAACTTTTAGAACTAGTAAATGCATTCGGCAAAGTAGCAGGATACAAAATCAATACCCATAAATCAAAGGCATTTTTGTACATTAATGACAAAGCCTCTGAAAAGGAAATGATGAAAACTACTCCATTTACAATAGCATAAAAAAAAAAAATACTTGGGAATCAACTTAACGAAAGAGGTGAAGGACCTCTATAACGAAAACTATAGAACACTAAAGAAAGAAATTGTAGAAGACCTCAGAAGATGGAAAGACCTAACTTGTTCTTGGATAGGTAGAATTAATATTGTCAAAATGTCCATACTACCAAAAGCATTATACAGATTTAATGCAATTCCAATCAAAATCCCAATGACAGTCCTCAAAGAAATAGAAAAAGCAGTCATGAAATTCATCTGGAAAAATCAGAGACCCAGAATAGCTAAAGCAATCCTGAGCAGGAAAAGTGAAGCAGGCGGCATCACCATACGAGACTTTAAATTATACTATAGAGCAGTAGTAACAAAAACAGCATGGTATTGGCACCAAAACAGACTAGTAGACCAATAGTACAGAATTGAGGACACAGAGACTAATACATATAATTTCAGTTATCTTATATTAACAAAGGCGCCAAAAATGTACAGTGGAGAAAGGATAGCCTCTTCAACAAATGGTGCTGGGAAAACTGGAAAGCCATATGCAACAAAATGAAATTAAACCTGTATCTCTTACCATGCACAAAATTCAATTCAAAGTGGATCAAGGACTTAGGAATTAGACCAGAGACAATACACCTAATAGAAGAAAAAGTAAGCTCCAATTTCCAACATGTCAGAATTAGGCTCCAAGTTCCTTAATAAGAATCCTATAGCACAAGAATTAATACCAAGAATTAATGAATGGGATAGATTTAAGCTAAAAAGCTTCTTCTCAGCAAAAGAAACAATCAGTGAGGTGAATAGAGAGCCAACTATCTGGGAACAAATATTTAATACATGCACATCGGATAGAGCACTAATTTCTAGAATATATAAAGAACTCAAAAAACTTGACAACAAAAAAACAAATAATCCAGTCGATAAATGGGCTAAGGAATTGAAAAGACACTTCTCAGAAGAAGATACATGATTAATCAACAAATACATGAAAAAATACTCAACATTGCTGGCAATTAGAGAAATGCACATCAAAACTACTCTAAGATTTCATTTCACTCCAGTCAGAATGACAGCTATCAAGAACACAAACAACAATAAATGTTGGAGAGGATGTGGGGAAAAAGGCACACTCATACATTGCTGGTGGGACTGCAATATGGTACAACCGTTATGGAAAGCAGTATGGAGATTTCTTGGGAAAATGGGAATGGAACCACCCTATGACCCAGCCATCCCACTCCTGGGTCTATTCCCAAAGGGCTTAAAAACAGCATATTACAGTGACACAGCTACCTCAATGTTTATAGCAGCACAATTCACAATAGCTAGGTTGTAGAACCAACCTAGATGTCCCTCGGTAGATGAATGGATAAAGAAAATGTGGTGTATATACACAACGGAATTTTACTCAGCAATAAAAGAGAATAAAATAATGACATTCGCAGGTAAATGGATGAAGTTGGAGAATATAATGCTAAGTGAAATCAGTCAATCTCAAAAATCCAAATACCGAATGTTTCCTCTGATATAAGGAGGCTGGTTCACAGTATTGTTGGGTCGGGGTACATAGGAGGATTAGAGGAACACTATAATGGTCAAAGGGAAGGGAGGGGATGGGAGGGAGCAAGGAGGGAAGGGGGAAAAAAAAGTGGTTGAATAAGATGGATATCACTATTCTAAATGCATGATTGAAGACTTGAATGCTGCAAATATACTTTGTATACAAACTGTTTTGTGTAAAAAGATGCTATATATGTATAGTATGAACT
This sequence comes from Tamias sibiricus, assembly GCA_025594165.1. Classification (NCBI taxonomy): domain Eukaryota; kingdom Metazoa; phylum Chordata; class Mammalia; order Rodentia; family Sciuridae; genus Tamias; species Tamias sibiricus. Next base: position 18,885,030 of record CM046659.1, read on the forward strand.
GTAATACATACTACTATAAATAAAAATAAAAATAAAAAACAAAAAACAAACAAAAAAAAAACCCCAGTACTGGAGGGTGTCTTTTGAAAAAACAAGTATAAAAACTTCGACCTAATACAAAAAGTATCTGAAAGCATTTGAGAATAAACAGAAGCAGATAGCTCCAGGGTGGAGTCCACAGTTGGCGGAGGAAAGGGGGGAGCTTTCAAGAAGTAGCTTTGCTTTTTCACTGATCTTTTGCATCAGGTTAAGTACGTTCCACACTGTGGGGACTCCGGTGGAAAAATAGCAGTCTTTCTGATTAGGGAAACAAGAAAAGTGAAACCAGGGAACGCTAACAAATGAAGACAGTAGAAGAATCCCAGAGGGAGAAGAGGGGGAGGAAGACATCCTCAAATTTTGTGCACCACATCTCTGACTAACTTTGAACTAAGCATGAATATAGCAGACTCTGAGTAACTCAACTAAAGGTAAGAAATCTCAACTGGGACTGGAGCTGCCTCCCTAGAAACAAAGTTTAAAATTCAGGTCAAGCCACATCAAGATATTTGTCTCTACTAAAACAAAAGAAGTGACACTCATTGGAGAAAAACAATTTGGCTCTTCACAAGTAACTTTTACACTATTTAGATACAATCCAAAATTACTCTACATGTTAATAATCATGAAAATGGAACATATCCCAAGAGGAAAGAAAATCAAATAAGGCCTCTCCCAGGGT